>PITA01014223.1:0-54379 GCA_004023965.1 Spilogale gracilis | reverse complement strand
CCTGGGTGGCTCAGTTGGTTAGGCAACTGCCTTCGGCTCAGGTCATGATCCCGGAGACCAGGGATCGAGCCCCACATCGGGCTTCCTGCTCAGCGGGAATCCTGCTTCTCCCTCTCTCAGTCCCTCTGCTTGTGTTCCCTCTCTAGCTGTGTTTCTCTCTGTGAAATAAATAAATAAATAAAATCTTTAAAAAAAAAAAAAAAGAAATCAGTAATAAAATGGTAAGTAGGAAATTGTCAAAAATTTGAAAATTAAGCAATATACTTTTAAATAGAAAAAATCACAGTGGAAATAAAGTATTTTGAACTGATATAATGTGATTATGACATATCAACACTTCTAGGATGCTCTTAAAAAGCTTTTAGAAAGTAAAATAACTTTAAATTCACATTAAATCTTTGCTTCAAAAATCAAAAATTCCATTCCAATAAGCTGGGGACAAGGTGAAATCCTAGTAAACTTAATGCCCCAGAAAAGCAGAACAAAGAAAACATACAAATAGGAACAAAAATCAGTGAAATAGAAAACAGACAATTAATAACAAAGCCAAAAATTGATTCTCTGAAAAGATTACTAAAATTGAGAAAACTCTACCAAGATGAACAGAGAGAAGACACAAATGGCCAATAAAGAATAAAGGGACAGAAAACATTATAGGTCCAACATTTAAAAAAAAATAACCACATATTATGTATAATTTTTGCCAACACATTTGACACATAGATGAAATGGTCAAATCTTTAACAATGCAAAACTGACACAAGAAAAAAAAAGAAAAGAATACCTGAAGGGTCCTATATTCCTATATATCTGAATAGTCCCATCTTGCATAAATTTTTTCTGAGGATAGTGGAAGAAAATAAACTTTCCTGTGTATACCTAACAAGGGTATCATGGGGAAAAAAACTAGTAAAGGTCAACACCTCTCATTAATATAAATGCAAAATTCCTAAGTAAAATATTACCAAATCATTTACAGTTATGTAAAAAAAGTACAAGGCAGGAAAGGTGCTATATTTTTCAAATGTTTTTTCTGCATCAATTGAGAGGACCTTGTGATTTCTGTCTCTTCTCTTATTTATGTATTTTATCACATTGATTTTCAAATGTTGAACCACGTTTGCATCCCAGGGATAAATCCTTTTAATGTACTGCTGGATCCTATTAACTGGGTGCCTGCATCTTGTTGAGAATTTGAGCATCCATATTCATGAGGGATATTGGTCTGTAATTCTCCTTTTTAATGGGGATTTTGCCTGTTTGGGGGATCAAGGTAATGCTGGCCTCACAGAATGAGATTGGAAGTTTTCCTTCTGTTTCTATTTTTTAAAAAGGCTTCAGGACAATAAGTATTATTTCTTCTTTGAATGCTTGGTGGAATTCCCCAGGGAATCCATTAGGCCCTGGACTGGCACAAACACATACACACAGATCAACGGAACAGAATAGATAGCCCAGATATGGATCCTCAACTTTATGGTCAACTAATCTTTGACAAAGCAGAAAAAAATATCCAATGGAAAAAGAACAGTCTCTTCAATAAGTGGTACTGGGAAAATTGGACAGCTATATACAGAGGAATGAAATTTGACCATTCTCTTTTACCATACACAAAGATAAACTCTAAATGGATTAAAGACTGCAATGTGAGACAGGAATCCATCAAAATTCTAGAGAAGAACCTAAGCAGTAACCTCTTTAATATCGGCCACAGCAACTTCTTCCTAAACACCTCTCCAAAGGCAAGGGAAACTAAAGTAAAAATGGAATACTCCTCTTAACTCCACACCAAATTAACTTCCATCTACTCCTCCAGGAAGTCTTCCTGGATTCGCTCACTAAGCTAAGTACTCCCCATTAGTAAGCCTTAACACCCTGAGCATGTCTCACATTTTCTGCTGGTGTCCATTACCAGCAGTCCCCATCAGACCGCAAACTTGAAGAGTCCTATTAGCGTTTCCTAGCACCCCAGTCAGTAAGATCTCTTTAAAGAAAGAACAGCCTTAAGGAGGTACCAAGAAAAAGCTGGGGGAGAATTAAAAGAGAAGCGGAACTTGGGTTGGCTAGAACGGAGTCTGGGAGAGAACGGACAGTAAGGAAGCACTGAGAAATAAAGCAGGGTAGCTGCGTCTAGTTTGCTTCAAGGACCTCCACAGTCCTTCACACCCTATGAGCACAAGTTTGGAAGCTTGTGATTTTAGCTTTTAATGATTTTAAAAATAAATAAAAATGTGGAACATAAGGAATAGTGCAGAGGACCATAGAAGAAGGGAGGGAAAACCAAATAGGAAGAAATCAGAGAGGGAGACAAACCATGAGAGACCCTGGACTCCAGGAACCAAACTGAGGGTCACGGAAAGGAGGGGGTGGGAGTGGGGGATGGGTGACCGAGCGATGGGCATTAAGGTGGGCACATGTTGTGATGAGCCCTGGGTGTCATACACAACTAATGAATCACTGCACACAACAAAAACTAATGAACTAAAACTAAAACTATGTTAGCTAAGTGAACATGATGAAAAATATACATACATACATACATACATACATACATACATACATAAAATAAGAGTGAAAGATCTTGGCTCGGTTCCCCTGGTAGGTAAGATGGGAAGACAGCTGCATTGCCAGATGGGGACAGTGGCAACATCAGGAACATCACTGCCATCCGACCTCGGGCCCTGGCCACCGCAGCAGGCCCTCAAAAGAGAAACACGCCCATGGGCAGTGCTTCCAAGATCTAACAAGACATGGGGATGAAAACTATAGTATGTCAGACTGCTTGTGTCCTCTTTTGTTTGCAAAATTGGATGTAGAAATAGCACCAAAATTAAAAAAATAAATAAAATTAAAAAATAAATAGCACCAAAATAAGGGAGAAATGTGAAGAAAAGAGACTGAAAAGTATCCTGCATGTTCGTTTTGCTGTCCATCATAGTACCAGACATAACAACTTGTGCTAAAGATTGTCAGTTTTTATCCAGGAAACACCGCAACATCGGTGTCTCAGCACCTGTCCACTCTCCGCATCCGACAGACCCACAGGAGGAGGAAATCCAAGGACAAGGCCTGCACTGATCAAACTTGAAAACCAATGGCTTTCAGTAATTTTTTAATTGCTATTACTGAATAGATAAACCGAGTATAATACACCCACTCAATAAAATATTGCTGAGCAATGAAAAGAAATGAGCTATCAAGCCACGAAAAAACAAGAAGGAACCTTAAATACTGATCACTAAATGAAAGCAGCCCATCTGGAAAGGTTACATATGGTATGATTCCAGCTATATGACATCCTCTGAATGGCAAAATTATGGAGACAGTAAAAAGATCAGTGGTTGCCAGGGGCCAGTGAGGAGGGTGGGCTGGACAGGTGGAGTGCAGAGATGTTTAGAGGAGTGAAACATTCTGTATGACACATAATGAAGGAGCTCTGTCATTAAGTATTTGCCAAGACCCGAGGATGTAGTCTACAAAGAGTGAACCCCAACGTTAATAGTGAAGTTAAGCTAGTAAGAATGTATCACTATTGGCTGTAATCAGCTCACGACACTAATGTAAGATGGTGATGACAGGAAAACTGTGGTCTCCAGGCTTTTTGTTCCACTTTTCCATGAACCTAAAATTGCTCTGAAAAAGTCTTGATTTTAATTGTTACTATGAGTCATGGATATGGCCTCTATTGCTGGCACTCTAGGGAAGAAAATTCCAGGTCTCCTTGTGACTTTCAGCTGACAGCAGAGGAGTCACCTGCGTGAAAATTACACTGGTGTCTATCCACCTGAATCAAAACCACGGATAGGACTGATGGCCATTAATAAGATGAGCACCCGCAGGGGTCCAGTTTGCTTTTGGCATCAGGGAAAGCCTGGAAGAACTAGGAACAGTGAACCTAGAGAACCAGAGAGGAGCCTATCTGCCAAGAAGAGAGAAGAAGGGGAGCGACATGCAGTTGGAGTAGCTTCTGACCTTCACCCTCACTGTCCAGCCCGGCTCACACAGACCAGCGACCTTTGTGGAAGCTTGCCCACACCAGCCACTCAAACGTCTCACCTGTCAGCTGTGTAAGAGAGGAGCAGAAGTGACAGTGCCAGGGAATGATTTGGAAAGGGAGACTCAGGGACGGAAACGCACAGTTTGGTTCACTCTGGCTCCAGGTTCTTTGCAGCATGACCTGCCTGGGGAAAAGTGCAGACTGAGAGGGCAGAAGCCTGACGCCCACCTGCACTGCCTGGACAGATGGGCCTTTTCCCCTCAGCTGCAAACCTGGGATCACAGTTGCCCCAGGGCCTCAAGGTTAGAGCTGGGATGGACCCATCTTGCAGGCGAGGAAAACAAAGTCCAGGGAGATATACTGTTGCACAAGTTTGCCCAGAGGGACCTGCCACAGAAGAATCAGAATAAAGATAATCTATGTGAAATATTCCAGAAAATTAAACACCCTCACTAAAGGGAAGCTGTTGTCAATACTATTCATCTTTCCACTCTTTGCTCCTGTTCTACTCTACGGGGAGCATCTTCTGTGAGAGTGGGCTCATGGCAGGGTCAGCTAAGGCCATGCCACTGGCTGCTGTCTGAGGTTACAGAGCCAGGGATGGAAGGAGGCTTTTGGCCCCAGAACTGTGACCTGGGAGGAAGCCTGACTGGCTCCATTCGCCCCTAGGCACTTCCACGCCCCAGTGGCAGGAGGCAATAAGGCTTCTGGGGAAAGGGAATATGCTTTGTGAATAATAATTCCATCTTTAAGCCATGAAGCTCACCAGCCCAGTAATCCACTAAGCACTTAAGAAAGACTCATCTGGCATTTGCTTCCACAGACCCATGGCCAGCTTCAGTTCACCCAGTTTCCAGACCTTTTGTCCTCTCACCAGCTTAACTAATGTGCAAACATATTCCCAAACAGCCTCCAAAACAGATTATGACCAACAGAGTGGAGAATGACGCAGATGTAGGCCATCTACATAAGTGAAACAAGTTGAGTCCAAAGGGATCGTTTGTGTGGCTTAAATCACGGAGGTGGGTGACATCAACAGGACTGAATTCACAACTTTGGCATTAGCAATCATTAACAATGTAACCCGATTCTTTCTTGACCCAAACCTTGGGTGGATCCAGTCCTTTCACTTCCAGAGCCCCCCCCCCCCCCAACACACACAGACGGCAAAGCCACCACCACACATTCCTCTCTTCTTTGGTGGTCTCCACTGGACACAATTCCATTGGCATAATTAGGAGGAGAGGATTCAGCTCCATGTATTTTTTATGAAAAATGAGTCAATAATTTTTTTCCTCCCCACACTCTCCCAAAGAAAGGGACTACAGCAGAAGGAGCTGCAGTCTTAGATTAGCAACCCCACAACACGGCATGGGCAAGAAGACAGCAGGCCGTGGATGGGAAACCATTAACTGGAATTCTCTTGCCCAGCCATATATCCAGGTTTGACAGGTGGAGCGCCCTTTGTGGCCTCTCCAACCTCCTCTAAGTCCCACCAGCCTTCCATTTCCACTAATTTAATGGTGCCTTTCAACAAAAGGCCTATGCCTGGAAAACCACACTAGGTCTGTCCCTCTGTGAGCATGTCTTAAACTGCCTGTCACATCACCAGCAGGGCTGCCCGGGGCGGAATGCAGAGGCCCACCTCCTTGTACACCATGCCCAACATCCCCACCATCACCAGGCCAAGGGCTGAGCCTCGGGCTTTGGAAGCTTCTTGGTCAGTTTTGACTCAGCTGTGTCCATCAGCAATTTGTCCTTATTTTATCCATTCTGTCACCATGAAGAATAGAGAGGAGTCAGAAGGGGACTCATTATCACCATAGCCATATGATTTGCTGTGTCATCCTAAGTGAGTCACCTTGCCCCTGCATCTGTTCTCTTATTTGGGAGCTAAGAGGGTTGAACTGGATGACCTTCACGGTCCTCCTGGGCTCTGAACCCTTATCTCATCGCACCTCCACTGTAGGTAGGAGCTCAAAGTGCTAGGCTTCTTGTTTTTATCATCAGCTCCTGGAAGTATAATGAATGCAGATGAGATTTTTAGAACTCACCAAGCTCACTTTGTAGCTAGCAGGGAACTCAAACAACCTACTGCCCAAATGCCATGTCTTCAGGCAGGTAAAGTAGCATGATCCCCTAGGTGTAGATAAGAAACTGACCCACAGAAGCTGAATGGCACACACAAAGTCCCAGCTGTCCTAACAGGTGACACCAAGAGGGCCAGGAGCCAAATCTTCAGTTTTCTGGCACTGACTCCCCCACATCACAACAAATGTTATGAAAAAGCATTGTTTTGGGTGTCCGCCAAAGCTTGAAAAGAAATTACTAAACATAAAATCTAGTCTTCATGGAAGAGGATCATAACAAGAACCCCTTAATACTCATATTATTATTTATGGCACTAAGCCCTTCCCAACTAGACAGCTATGGATAACTGGCATTTTTCCTATCTGCCAACCTATTTCATGACCGTGGAAATCAGAAACCACATCAAAGGTACTCACAATTGGTGGCAAAGGACTCCCAATGTGACACACACAGTGCTGGAGAGGAGACATTCCACTCTGCTAACGGACAAGGTACTCTTGACACATTTACAAATGTGTTTATGGCTCTGCCCATGTTTAACAAGAACCTGTGAAAGCCGGAGAACTGTCTATTTATCTGCAGATTTTCCAAGCTATTGGTCTAAATAGCAAACGGTTTATTTTAAAAACTTCAGAGGTTTTTTTAAAGTTAAATTTCATTTCCCATATGTGTATAAGAAGCTCTTTTAGGTTGAAATAATTCTGTTGTGTAATCTAAGCCAAAATGATCATATTTTCCTCACCAACTAACATAAAATCTTCTAGAAATGGACTCACATAGAAAAATATCATTCCCAGCGTGTACTCAAATTCACACTAAAGAATCCCAGCATTCACATTAGGGATGTTTTGTTCTTGTAAATGATTAGTCTCACTCATTTAATCCCCTTACAAAATCCACACAGGCCACCCAGCGCCTTCTTATTCCTTGGATTTCCAAATATATTAAAACACAGCACACAGATAAAAGCAGGGGTTGTTCTGAGTTTAGAGCATCTGAACATCAGCTCCTCCTCCCTGAAGAGGAAAGTGGTAGGTAGCTGGGGTCTCACAGAGGAAGGGGCTTCCCCCACTACTGATACTGATCCGAAGGCCGGGAGGTATCATTATGTCACCAGCAAGTCTGAGTCACTGGCCAGGCCTTGTCTTGGCAGGGAGCTGACTGTTCCTCCCAATGATCTCAAGGCCAGTCCCACTCTAGCCCTCTAGCCCTGAGAGTGAATCTTGCCTCAACTCAGCTTCCAGATGGCTTCCTGAATTACCCACCCAGTTAACACCGCAGCCAGACTGATACTTCTGGGACCTGCTGTAACCCGAGGCCGTGAGGGTCCAAGGCTCTATGAGGCTGAAGATTTACCAGACGAGCTACCTTATCTTCATCCATTTGGAGGATCAACAAGGCAGTAGGAAAAAGGAAGAAGAGCTCCCATAGAACACTGAAGCCGGATAAGAATCTGTCTTCCTTTGCAATGACTTGATGTCTTCATTTTTCAAGGGAGACAATCACCTGAACCAGGCCAGTGGTCCCTTCCTTATGCAACATGTCACGGGCACCCATTCCCCAACTGCTTGAGCATGTCCTAATCGCAATACACATACAGAGCATTTGTCTCCTTTTCATTCCTTCCACTACCTGCAGGACTAACAATCCAAAGCAGCAGCATCCCACAGTAGTACTACCCTCCCTGCCCACAGGGCCAGAGTTGACCGTAGCCTGACTACCTTGGCAAATTTACGCAAGGGAGAGTACCACAGAATGCCACTGGTCACCACCAAGACTCATTTTAGCAAAGAAACAACTTCTTCTTTTTCCAACATTTACCAAAAAAAAAAAAAAAAAAAAAAGTAGCAAGCAAACTTGGGGGGAAAATAGCATCCCTGTTGCCAGGAGTTAATGAGTTATGAAACAGCCAAAGGTCAGCAGCAGAGGAGAGAAAAATCCCCATAATTAGAATAATCCATAGGCAGACATTCAGCAATTGCATACCAAGTGAAAGATTCACCAGTGCAGTGGTGATGCATGCCTGCTCCTGCAGCCTCGCCACCCCAAGCCAGCGGCTTGCACGCCACATGAAATAAGGGGGAAGCCTCTGATCTCTTCCACATCCAATCATAGACATGCAGGGCCTCCAATCCTCCAAAGGACAAAAACAGCAGGCAAGAATATCCACCAGGCATGCTCCCTCTGATCCAGACATCAGCCATGCCAATTCCCACCCACGTAATGACTCTTCCGTTACCACCCACATTTATTCAGCTTCCAAGACATGACAACAAGGTCTGAGATTTGAGGCATGTACCTGACTCTCTCTCCCCTCCAGGGGTGGTGGAATCTGATCAGCAAAGCCAATCTTCCCTGGATCACCCATAAAGGCACTAACCTCATCCACGTTCTCAAAAGCGTTGATGACGTCATATGGCAAACAGGACAGAAGGTCAATCACAAACCACGTCTTCAGGTAGTTCATGCGGATGAGTTTGGGGTCAGAGATCACCTCCCCAGCTGGTCCCACAAAAGTAGTATGAAAATTCAGCACAATGTCCACCAAAAAGATGACATCCACGATGCTATCCACAACTAGCCAGGCCACATTGTTCTGCCTGGTTTTAAAGGAGACATTGTAAGGGACCAGGATGGCTGTGTAGAAGGTTAAAATCAAGATGATCCAATCCCACGTGGTCTTAAAAACACAGTAATGTAGGATGATGTGAGGGGGAGTCTTCGGGGCCTCTTGCTTGTACTGGGGAAGGATGTCTGAGCCCAGCTGCAGAACCTGTAGGAAAACAAGGCCAAGAGAGAACTACATTAGGATGCTACTGCAATCATCTAACCAATCAGCATCTGCCACTGACCAATGTTCATGACGCTCCAGATGGACCATCAGAAGCAACAACCAGTACTAGAGGGGTATGAGGGAATGGAAACAAACATTATAATATAAATAATTGTAAAGAAACAATGACAAACTCTTATTTGGCTTATTGTGAGCCAAGCATTATCGTAAGTACTTCTCCTACACGTATTATCTCACTTAATTCTAACTAAAACCTTGTACTGTTAGCTAATTATTATTCCATGTGACACAGGAGAAACTGAGACCCCAGAGAATTAAGCAACTTTACTCAACAAATATTTACTATTCAGTGCCAGGAACTGTTCTAAACATCAATGGTCAACGATGAAGGAAAGAGCGTGGTGCTTGCTCCCATGGAGGTCAGTCTAGTTGACAAATCCAGATAATTTCCAATTGTAAGCGCTAAGAGGCAAGGGTAGAGACCCAGTGATGGGATAGAACGTGACATGAGGAGCAGGGACAGGACAGCATTTGAACTGAAACCTGAATGAACAACAACCAGAAACCAGCCATTCAAAGTTGTATGGAAAATTATCCAGAGCAGAGAGCATAGCTAGCATAATAAGCGCAGGGTGAGAAAAGCTCGATGTTCTCAGGCAGAGAGAGAAGTCTGACATGACTGTCCACTGGATGGGGGGAAGGGATGTCTGGTGAGATCAGAGGAGTAAGTGGAAACCAGACCATGCAGGACCTAGTGGGTCACGAAGAGGGGTCGGACTTCATTATTAGTATGTCTGAGCATAACCGGAGAGAGTTAACAAAAGAATATTAATCTGGTGCATGTTTTTAAAAGATGACTCTGCTGTTGTGTAGATAATGAATTGAGGCAAAGAATTATAGGGAAGAACAGAATCAAGGAACTTATTCTAACAGCCTGGGAAAGAGATGAAGGGATGGAGAAAAGTCGTTCAATTTGTTAATATATTTTTGAAATAACACCAGCCAATGACTTGCTCTTAGCCAGAAAGTAAAGCAAAGGGAGCAATGAAAGGTACCCACCACTTTATTCCCAAACCCAGCACAGTGGCTGGCACAGAGTTGGCACCACAGGATGGTTTTTAAATGGATGACTGAGTCCAGGTCATATAGCTAGCAAAAGACGAAACCAGATTCCCAGCCTAGGTCTAGCTGGATTAGAAACACATGCTGTTCTATGTCGAGGTTACATTTCCCTAAGCAACGGGCTTTTAAGGAAGCCAACTCATGAAGGATGAAGTCCAGAGAAGCTTGGCTCCAAGAAAGTATCACCCTCAGTAGTCAAAAGCAAAAAGCCACACTTTTAGAGGGCCAAGTCAAGCTGGAAGTGACCTTCACCCCCGACCCGAGCTACTCCTCTGGGCGGCTGACAGGTTCTTATAAATCTAGGACTGAAACTTCCTCTTGTGTCCTGGGAACTTATTTTTCCCTCTAAAGGGTATAAATATCCCTTAGTGAATAATCTGAATATCCGTGTCTCCCCTGTGGTTGGCCCCAGGCCTTAAAAGCTGAGTGAAAGAAAGCCAGAAATCCACAGAATGCCCAATGTGCATCTTTGCATATGGGAACTGCATCCATCCCTCCTACCAATGCACAGAACTCTCCTAGGCTTGGGATTTTACTTTCTCTCCCCATGAAAAGAAATTTTTACAAGTGTGATTAAAGAAACTTTGACCCTGAGATCTCAAGGCAAGAAAAAGAACTGACTAGAAAAACAAAGCCTATAAAAGTAAACTCAATAGGACTTCCACTTCCAGAAAGTTCAAAGTAGACACACTTTTCACTATTCCTCCTCTAAGTACAACTAAATGCCTTGGACATTACCTATAACACAAACTTAAGACTCTGAAAGGTGGAAGGAAAAAGCAAACTGCCTAGGAGTGACATAGTGAGGAGTTCTCTGGGTGCTCTTTGTGCCTCAGACAGTCCCAGACTTAGAGCTGAAGAAGCCAGGGACCTGGAATGACCCATGGGTGCAGACCAAAAAAGCCCCAACAAAAGCCCACTCTGTAGCAAAGGGACTGGGTAAGGGGCAGCCTCAAAAGACAGAAAACATTTAGGTAAGAACTGCCCAACCACAGCTAAGCGGCACAGTAAAACCTCAGCCCCATTACCACCCAGGCCTCAAAAGCTACTAGGAAGCTGGATTTCCCTGATGTCAAGGCTGCAGTGAAGCACCCAACCTCCTCTTGTTCCCCCACCTCCCTACAGGACTAGTGATGGAATAGGCCCGGGGGGAGCCTGCACTTCTGTGCCCAGTCCTCAGCAATGAAGCTATGTCTGCCCACAAGGAAAGGAGGGATCAGTGTAAGCTCAATAGGCCACTGGAACACCCACGCTCACCCAGAGATAACAAGGAGTGCCCCTCAGGTGTCAGGCTGAGTTAAAAACCTGGACCTCTACCCCAACATGGACGAATGAGGGGATTCCTATCCCTTCCTCTGCCATACCCAGGTCAAAGGAAGGCATCTAAAACAAAAGGTTTAAAGAAGATCCACAGTCTCATTACTTAATATCCAAAATGCCCAACTTTCTACCAAAAATGGCTCATTATACCAAGAAACAGGAAAATCTCAAATGAATGAAAAATAGTTAATATATAACAACCCAAGATGACAGAGATGTCAGAAATATCTGATGAAGATTTTTAAACAGCCATCTGAAAAATGCGTGAATGGGCAATTATGGATGCACTTGAAACAAATGGAAAAAAAATAGAGTCTCAGAAATAGCCAAGAAATAGAAAGTCTCAGCAAAGGAAGAGAAGATATAAAGATGAACCAAATGTGAATTTTAGAACCAAAAATACAATAACCAATTTAAGCATTTCAGTGGACAGGTTCAACAGCAAATGGAGGGGACAGAGGAAACAGTAGAAATTACCTGGGCTGAGCAAAAGAGACAGAAAGTCCTCTTACATCACAATAAAAGTGTCTGTTCACCAAGACATAGAAACCCTGATGTGTATACACCAGAGAGCTCTAAACACATGGAAAGCAAAAACTGATAGAACTGAAGGAGAAGTAGACCAATCCACACTGTCCTCTCTCAGTCTCCGCTATAACAACTGGATGGAAAATTAGCAAGGATATACCAGCACTCAACAACATCACTAACCAACAGGATTAAGTCGACATTTATAAAACACTTCCACCCACCAACAGCAGAATGCTCTATTAGGAGGATGAAGGGACAAACTAGGACTTGGAGAAGATATTCACAAACCACATACCCCACAAAGAAATAGTATCTAGAATATATTTCACAATATATTATCTCCAAACTCAACAATTAGACAAACAATCCAATCAGAAAATGAGGAAAAGGCATGAAGGGACATTTAACCCAAGAGCATATATAGATGACACATTAGCCCGTGAAAAGATGGGCAATATCATCGGTCATTAGGGAAATGCACATTAAAATGACGATGAGATATCCCTAGATACCTATCAGAATGGCTACAAAACAGTGCCAATACCAGTACCATACAGTGGCTAACTAAACATAACAAAATAAAATAAAATAAAATAAATACCAAATGCTCATGACAATGAAGACAAACTAGAGCCCACCTATATTGTTAGCAGAAACATAATATGGTATAGCCGCTCCAGGAAAGGGCTTCGCAGTTCCAAAACCAAATATGCAACTATCACCTGACCCAGCAGTTACGTTCCCGGGCATTTATCCCAGAAAAATGAAAACTTACATTCACACAAAAACCTGTGTATGAATGTTGACAGAGCTTTATTCACAAAAGCCAAAAACTGGAAATAACCCAGATGTTCTTCAACAGATAGCCAGTTAGACACACTGTGGTACGTCCACACCAGGGAAGATACTCAGCAATAAAAAGGTACAGACTAGTGAGACAGGCAGCAAGCTGCATGAATCTCCAGAGATTGAGTCCAATAATCCCCAAAGTTAATGTACAGCGTGATTCGATTCATACAAGATCTTTGAGATAACAAAATGGTACAAAAAGAAAACAAATCAATGGTTTCCAAGGGCTTAAAGAAGGAGTGAGGGCTGGAAGGAAGTGGTTGTGACTATACAGAGGCAACATGAGGTATTCTCGTAATGATGGAAAAGTCTGTACCTTGACCATACCAATGTCAGTATCTTGGTTGGAATATTGTACTACGGATTTTCAGGAAGCTACCATCAGGGGAATCTGAGTAGAATCCATGGGATCTCTCTGTTATTATTTCTTCCATGTGAATCTATACTTATCTCAAAATAAGAAGTTTGATTTCTAAAAGTCAGTGCCTGGGTGGCTCAGTCGGTTAAGCATCTGCCTTAAGCTTGGGTCATGATTCCAGGGTCCTGGGATCAAGTCCCAAGTCAGGCTCCCTGCCCAGTGAGGAGTCTGCTTCTTCTTCTCCCACTCACCATGCTTGTGCTCTTTCCTCTCACTCTCTCGCTCTGTCAAACGAATAAATAAAATCTTTTTAAAAAATAAAATAAAATATAGGTGCCTGGGTGGCTCAGTCATTAAGCAGCTGCCTTTGGCTCAGGTCATGATCCTGAGCCCCACATTGGGTTCCCTGTTCGGCGGGGAGCCTGCTTCTCCCTCTCTCACTCCCCTTGCTTGTGTTCTGTCTCTACCTGTGTCTCTCTCTGTCAAATAAATAAAATCTTAAATAAAATAAAATCTTAAATTAAATTAAATTAAAATAAAATAAAATAAAATAAAATAAAATAAAATAAAATAAAATAAAAGTCAATGGATAGAGATGAATTATAAGCCTTATAAGGAAGGGGTCATGGGTCTTCAGCTAAGAGAAAGGCAGAAGAAAGGGAGGTGTGTTACTTAGGGGTTTATCCTATGTTTGCAAAATACAGTCAGGGTGATAAGATGATTCAGCCAGAACTCAAAAGAATGCACAAGTAAGCAGCCACCACTGACCGCACACCAAAGTTGCCTGGATCTCCATGATTCTCCATAACAAGCCTCAGGATGAAATGCCTTTGTAGAGCAAAACAGCTGTTCCTGTGACAGTTTAGTAGAATCCACAATTGTTTCTAAGTGGATTCCCATGCCTTCCAGGACACTATTAAGCCCTGTTTGAATGAGGCCTGAGTCAATGGTGTCTTCATACCTCCCCCAAACTGCCAGGTTGACCACAGGCGCCCCCAGTAACCCCTCCACCCCCCCCCCCCCCACTGCTATTCCCATATCAGGTGTTCAAGGCGACTGACAGAGGTGTAAAGCTAGCCACAGAGGGTTGCTAGGGACTTGTATTCAGTTTCTCTCCTCCCATCTCTGAGGTGCAGCTTTTTACACAGAAAGCACAGGTATCTGCGTTCTGGGAGTAGACTTGCATGTCAGGATGTGTGACCAGAATAAATGCAACACATTATCTTTCCAAATCTTTATGTTAAGGTCTACAATGGGGGCACCTGGATGGCTCAGTGGGTTAAGTGTCTGCCTCAGGTCATGATCTCAGTGTCCTAGGACCAAGTCCCATGTTGGGCTTCCCTGCTCAGTGAGGGGTCTACTTCTCTCTTTCCCTCTGCCCCTCCTCCCTGCTTATCCTCTCTCTCTCTAATAAATAAATTTTTCAAAGTCTTTTCAAAAAGGGCTGCAAATGATTCCCAGAGGGCCAAGCTTTTGTAGGTGGTCTTGAGACCCTAAATATTTCACTCTCATGTTAACTCTTCAGCAATTATCTATAGAAAATGGAAGGCAGAAATATCCATGGAGTTCTTCATTACAGATAATGTTCTTAAGAAAAACTCCCTGGTCAAAAGAATATTTTGTATAATTTTAACTATCTAATCCCAATAGTCTTTTCAGAGTACAGTGACATGACTAATTATGCACTATCACAGAGATTCCAGTGAGACTGACCTACCTTCCTTCTCAGAAGTATGTGTGGGAATGGATTCAGACCCAGACACCACTCTGATGAGCTCCATGACTATCATCCTCAGGAGAAAAAGCTTTCTCAGAGTCATTCAGAATATCATTATCTGAAAAGGAGTCAGTGCCCTCTAAAGGGAGGCAGTCTCTGGGTATGGAGTCAAGAGAGATGGGATGCCAACCTTGTGTCCAGCCATAAGGGCCATAAGGAGCTTGCCTTATATGAGATATCCAGTGACCCCTCAAGAGATTTGCAGAGAAACAGCTTCACCAGACATGGAGACACAATGACCTGGTGTGGTGGCCCCAGGGCTACAGCAGCCAGTCCTTTCCCCCACCTCTTTTTTGCCCTTGTCAGTGTGACATGTGCTTCTAGTTTCTTCCATTTGATTAGTCTTGTACAGTGGAAGCTTCTGAGGCAGAAATCTGACAGCCCTTCCAAAATGCACTTCCAAGGACAGGCTTGTGTCTGTCCTATGTGCCCAATTAGACCGGGAGTCCCCCAAATGCAGATATGACTTCACCAAGTGTAAGGTTGCTAGTTTACCCTCTCCTTGGCCCTCCCCCTACAAAACCGGGTCCCAGCCTCAGCCCATAGGAAGCGCTCATTACAAGCCATCAGGGACAATGCCAAAGAACTCTCATCTTGAAGACTGATTCTGGAGGGAAAATAGAAGTAGGGCTCCCCTCACCACCACCAGATGAAGAATAGGGACATCAATCTGATTGTCACATTTCTCTAGTGCCCTCTATTATATTTTTGAATCCCCATAATCACTTTGTGAGGGAGTTCTACAGATGGGAAAACGGAGGCTCAGAGAGGGCAAGTGACTCAGCCTGAGTCATAGCAGGGTTGAGTAAGCGGAAAGCCGGAGCACAAGCCAGGCCACCCCCTCCAAGCCTTCAAGTGTTTTTCACTAATCTATTTGTACAGCCTGAAATACCTTTCATGGCACAGTGACATACGTCATCACATCTCACACAGCCTCAGGAGACTGGGGAGACTACTATTTTTCTTATTTTACAAATTGGGAAAGTAAGCTTACAACGTAAATGGCTCACTCATGGTCATGCTGCAAATAACCAAACAGCACCTGAAGCCTGAGCCCAGTTTCCTAATTCAATGTTTTTCTTCTACTGCATGACTCTTAGAAAACTACTACTTTTCCTTAAGACCTCTGCATGATGGCAACAGGTTGCCCTGTCCTCTGATGAAGCCAGCTTCCAGTCAAAGGCAGCATCTACCAGTGTGGACCTTCTCCAAGCCTTCCCAATTAAAGTCCCAAACCAGCCACACTGGCTGGAGCCTGTCTCCCGAAAATCGCTACTTTAGTCCCCAAGCCACACCTAGCTAGATTAAAAAAGAAGCAGAACTAAACTACTTTACCCAGAAACCCTTCTATGTCAAGAGGCAGTCACCATGCAAGTGATTTCTGCTGAAGTAGATCAAAGATGAGAACATCTCACTCTAAGTTCTTAAGTGCTGTTCTCCACTACACCTCCCTCTTAGCTCATGGTTTCCCCTGCCATTCACTGAAAAAAGAGAACCAGAGAAAGGGTCCCGCGTCTTCCAATGGTCAATGTCTACAAACCGGCCTCCACTCTTACCCACCTACCTCCTTCTTGTTTCAATAGAGAAAGTGCCCAACCCCTGTCACAGACCAGTTCCTCCCATGTATGCTGAACCTCACCCCTCTCCCCTACCTTAAGTGCTTCATACCCACCCCCTGCCATGATTCCTTCCTTTTCATGCCATCAAGCTCTCCTCAGACATAGGATCATTAACACATCAATCAACTCCCCTTTCTTGCTAAGCTCCTTCTGCTGTTCCCCTGTATAGCCAGACTTTTTGAAAAAAGTAGTGTAAACACAGTGTCTCTACCTTCCCCCTGCCACCACACCCACATATCCCACTCTGACTATGGCGTCTTCCAGCTAATGAAATCGCTTTCCCAAGGTCACCAAGATCTCAGTATTGCTAAATCCGGTGGGCTCTTCCACCTTGATCTAACTCACTCTCCTGGAAGCTTTCTACAGATTTTTACACATCTTTATTCTTAAAACACTCTCCTTGCCGCTCAGGGTACACCAGACAGTTCGGATCTCCCTTCAGGAAACACTTCAAAACTAATCCATCAAGGACCTCTGTTGCTTCTACCACCAAAAACATATAACTCAGATCCATTCACTATTCTCCAACTTACCTCTGCAAGTCCACCCAGTGCCCCATCCTCTCCCACTATAGCATAGTGATAGCTTCCCAACCTCTCCCTACTTCTATGCTGGCCCTCCTCAGGGTCGTCTGCCATACAGCAACTTATATTAGATCATGTCGCCTCCCCAACCAAAACCCTCCAGATCATGACACTGAAATACAGGCAAGATCTACATTCATGCTGTGACATGTGAGTCCTTGTCTATCTTTCCAACCTCATCTAAGCCCTTTACCCCATCACCAACTACTCCACCCCACTGGCTTTCTGCAAAAACACTGAAGTGCTTTTCCCACCTTGGAGCAGTTCACAGTATTCCTCTCCAACATGGACAGATAATTCCCAACCTCTGAGTCTTGGTGTGAGTGCCATCTCTTCACAGAGGCCTTCCCTCATCACCCTATCTGAAACGACTCCACCACTACCCTTCCTCTATTACTTTCTATCAGGTCACCAGATTTGTTCCTTTTCTCGCATTTATCAGGAATCACAGTAATACCTTATCTATTTGCTTGTTTGCAGATGGCTCTCCCACTGGACTATAAGCTCCATGAGGGCAGGGCATTTGTCTTCTCACTCCCACACACTTGGTCCTTAGTACAGTGCCTGGCAAACAGTCAATGCTTAACAAATACCACCTGAATACATGAATGACTGGCTGAATGAAGAAAATCAAAGGAGAGGCTATAAAAGAAGACCTAAATAATAATATAATTCTTGACAAAAATATACTACCAAATAGGGTGCCTGGGTGGCTCAGTTGGTTAAATGACCGCCTTTGGCTCAGCTCATGATCCTAGAGTCCCAGGATCGAGCCCCTCATCGGGCTCCCTGCTCAGCAGGGAGTCTGCTTCTCCCTCTGACCTGTCCCCTCTCATGCTCTCTCTCTCTCTCATTCTCTCTATCTCTCAGATAAATAAATAAAAATTTTAAAAAATATATATAATACCAAGAATGTTCTTAGAACACTACCATAACCATGATAAAGACAATAGAAAATGTTACACCTTAAGACCTTACTCTAATTACATGTACAGTCATAAAGAAATAAAAACAAAAACCAAAGTCTATATATACCACTTAACAGAATGCATTTCCAACAGATGTCCTTCCCTAGATATTACAGTATTGGGTATCATTTACTGGGTGTTAACTATATGCTTTATCCTGAGATAAGAAGCCCTTTACATAGATGACTATATTAATTCTCCTAATTCTATGAGGTACATACTATAATCACCCTATTTTACACCGAAGAAACTGAGGCCTGGAGAATTCAAGTAACTTGTCCAAGCCCAGAAAGGTTTAAGTAGTGCAGCCAGCATTGCTAACCTTGTCAAGTTTAATGGCAAGATCCGTATTTGTAACCCTCTGTTCCTGTGCCATGTTCTGGGCTGAGCCCTTTACATGAAAAATACAATTTAATTTAATCCTTACAACAACCGTACAAGGTACATATTGGTTTTTATTTTATAAATAAGAAAAATGATTTCAGGGATGTGAAGTGCCCAAATCCACACAGCTGAAGAAGTGGTAGACCTGAGATTCAAATCCAAATCTGATTCGAGAGCCCACAGCCTAACTGGATACAAAGAGGATGCAAGCCACCGTGTGACTCCCATATGCAATTTGAATTTTCTAGTAGCCATATAAAAAGAAGTAAAAGGAAACAGGTCATATTAATTTTAATATTTTCACCTAGTAATTTAACCCAGTATACCCAAATAGGATGACTTTAAGATATAATCAACACATAAAGTTATTAGTGAGATATTTCACATTCCTTTTTTCATACTATGTTTGAAACCCAACGTGTGTAACATAGCTTACTGCACCTCTACATTCAGTTGAATCACATCCCAGTTGCTCAATAGCCACATGCGGCCAGCCGTCACCAAACTGGACAGCAGAAGTCTAAACTAAGAAGTTATACTGAGCCATAGTAATACCCTGAACCAACTTACACAAAGGCAGGCTCGCTCTCCAAACCAGATTCGGAAGGGATCAACTAACTGTACATCAGACGACAAAAAATACATTCAAAATGTGAATGAGAAATATGTGTGCACGTGTAAAAATGTGTGCAAGACAGGGAAGGAGCAACGGAAGGGAGGACATGTCAGAAAACCAAAAGGGTGGCTGCGGAAATCATTAAGGATGGGCCAGGGTGGGGAGGAGGGGAAGGGGGGTGCTGCAAACACAGGAAGTCAATCAAGATACAGCTGTGGCAGGTGAAACCCGGCAGAAGCTCCGCCTGGCGGAGTCAGTCTTGGCTCCACAGTGGATCAGCCTCAGGCAAAGTGAGGTCCCCATGCTTCAGTTTCTTCAACTGAAAAATGAAGCTAATACCACTTATACAGGTAGATAGTGTGAAGGTTAAATAAAAATACAAATGCATGTATGTGTGTACCTGTATAGACAAATCTATACATTTTTCTTGTAAATCGTTCAATAGTATCCAAACATGAGTGCTTTTGTACAAATAAAGAAAAAGTTGTTTTTTGGGATCTTTTCAAGTGTCTGTTGGCTGTCTGTATGGGTTCTTTGGAAAAATAGCAGGTCCTCTGCTCATTTTTAATAGGATTGCTTGGAGGTTTTTTTTGGTGTTGACTTACATAATTTTTTACATATATATTTTGAATATTAACCCTTTATTGGATAGATCATATGCAAACACCTTCTCCCATTCAAGAGATTCTGGATGATGATCGGGAAGTCTCTAACAATCAGCTCATGGAGCACATCCTGCTTGCCTACAGGCCTTGGCTTTCTCAAGATCGGAGGCCAAGAATGACATAACTGAATGGCCTAGGAAGAAAGAAGACTGATTAAATACATTTACTCGGGGGGGGGGGGGAGAAAAAATAAAATGGCCTCACAGATCCCATCAATTCTGTGGACACTTATAAAAGCAACCATGGACACTCAGACCCTGAAAGGGTCCCACGAGGATCCAAGGATCTTGTAGTTTAGAACAGAAGGGACATGAGCAAGCAAACTACTAACACGTAATAGAGAAGTGGGAAGAGACATACAGATAAAATACCGCAGGAGCAAAGGAAAAGAGATAAGAAGCCAACTTAGGGAGTCAGGAAAGGCTTAGAAGTGAGGTGACTGTCAAGACCTCCCTTGAAGGATGGGCCACAGACAGGCAAAGCTCAGGCAATGCACATTCAGTGCACAGTGTGCCCAAGGCTTGGAGCTGTGAAGGAGGTAGGGTAAAAGCTCGGGGAGGAGGAGGCCAGTGTGACTCAGGACTAGGAGTGGTTTACTTTTCATTGTTATTTTGTGTCTTGGGGGACAAGGGTCTATAGAAGACAAAATTGGAAAATGACCCTAAATATAAGGGAAGAGGAGGGCAAACCTTGATGTGCCCCTTAAGTAGAGATAAGAATTTTAAGGAAGGGAGTTCATAATCACTCGCTGTGTGCGAAGGTACTCAGGTATCCATGTGGCAGAAGGAGAAGAGGCAGGCCCAGAAGCTCAAGGAGGCCAGCGAGAGGGCCCACAGAACTCCAGGAAAGAAAGGAGGTAGGCTTCAACACAGGAGTAGCAATGGACGAGACCATGGGCAGACTTTACAGCCTTCTTGGGAAACTGAACACCAGGCCAATCCACCATGACCAGGATGGGTCCTAACAAGGGTCAGAGGAGCCTGCAGCCTCAAGATTGCCATCTAACGGGGAGTAGTAGCTGTCCTCTCCCAGGATGATATCAGCACAAGGACCCAGAGTCAAACACAGTGGACTTCTTCTTTGAGAGAGGCCCCGAGGAACTCAAAACTTCACCCACCAAACTGCCCTCACTGATCATCTAGGGCCACAGACAGGAGCATCCCGCCAACACCCCCATCCCATCATCTACCACGACTGCCTCAAACATCCTCTGCAAAGAGAAACTCTGGTTCTCTAAACCTAAGGGTTCTCCAAACCCCTTACTCCAGATGACTCCTCCTTCTTCCTTACTACTTCTCCTGTTTCTGTTGAGAAACTACTTTGGTTTTTATGACTACAGAGTGAGAACAGTCCCCACCAGAGAAAGCACATTCAAAGGAAAAGGGAGAGGACGATGTTAATGAGGTTGAGAATGAAGCTGCAGTCACAAAATAAAGCCTGATTTGGGGTTTCAAACATCCCAAGCTAAACAGTTGCTTAATTCCTGTCATAAACACCCTTCTCCGTAAACCAGGCAGGCACTATTTTTAGAACTTTTTCCATGATGCACTTGTTCTTTAATGGAAGAGATAAAGGCAGTGAGAAGCAGTTAGAAGTATGAACCCATATACTTTATGTCACAGTTGAGTACCAACCCGCACGGCACCTTCACAATTATAAGCCCGTATTGAAATGTAATAGGGTCATGATCTCAGTTTCTTCTTAATTTCCTGAGAAATTATTTTAACTTTTTACTTTGAAATCTTCAGCTATGTTTTTTTTAAATCCAAGTGTTGAGAAGAGGAAGAAGAAGAAGGCTGAGTTACAGAAGTGTCACCATCATTACTAAATCAACAACGAACAGTACTCTGCGAGTCATGACCCAGGCAGACAGCCATCATGAGGGGAGGGGTTAATGTGAAAGCAAATCAACACTTAGCGAGGACCTACTAAGGGTCAAGCCCTAAGTGAGGTTCTTGCTTCCTCCCTCCTACATCCATTTAATGAACATTTTTACCAAGCACTGACTATGTGCCAGTATTGTGTTCAATGGCAGGGACATAGAATAAATGACAGAGACACTGCCCCTGCCTTCACAGACCTTCTATCTACCAGAGGAGGCAATTTCCAGTGACATGAGTGCTCAACGTGGAAATTCCACATGGCGAGGAAAGTATTTGAGGAGGCTAAACTGGCCTTGGGTGGGGCAGGGGTAGTTGGGAAGGTGTGATGTCTACACCGAGATTTGAGGAATGGGTAGGAAATAGCCCAGCTGAGAGAAGGATCAAGAATTTGCAGGCAGAGGAAGGGCACATTCCAAGGCCCAGGGACAAGAGAGAGCTTGATGCTCAGAGTGAGCATGGAGCAGCCAGATAAATCTGGGGAGACGAGCTGAGTCTTATAAGTCACGACATAAATTTTAAGTTCACCCAAAAAGCAGCAAGATTACATTAAAGGATTTTTAAGCAGGGAGTAATAAGATCATACTTGTCATAAAGCATCGCAAATCCTCACTACCATCCTTGGGGGCAGGTCATATCCTATTTCATGAAGATGAAGAAAGATGAGTGAGGCTTAGTAACTTTCAGAAAGTCACACAGCTGGAATGCAGTGGAGTCTTGGATGAGAATTCGGGTCAGTCTGACTCCAAATCCCCCTCTCTTTCCAATATATCATCCTGTCTCTTAAGAGAAAAAAGAGAAAGAAAAGAAAAAAGCTGTAGAAAAATCCTCAACCCTCATTTCACCTGAATATTTATAACTTTTTACCAAAATCAAATATAGGCTTGATCTCTGGTATCACCGAACATCTGAGTTTTCCCATACGTGTTTTGAGTAGGTAGTTTATTAAAATATAATAAACACATGCACAAAATGATCCTCCTAGGAGATCCTCCTAGGAGAAAAGCCAAGAATCCTCTCCCTACCACAAGATTCCAGTCCTCAGACAAGATTGGACTGGGCAGTAGGAGCCCCACAATTCTGAGTGCACACAGAGCAACCAGGCAGAGGTTGGCCTTCAGGGCTGGAAGGTAAGGGCGAGGCCATGAATCCAGCTGCCTTTCCCAAGCTCATGTTCAACAGATCACCTCATAGTCCTCCAAACACCCCTGGTAATGACAAATGTACTACCTACAGCACAGACTATCCAACATCCAGACAGCTCTGGGTATTTAAAAGGACTCTTTATAAGAGGCAAAATAGCCCAAAACCCAAGGGCTTGAGGCCAACATTCCTGTTGTCCAAATTAGCTTCTTCTGCAAAGCAGGAGAGAACCATCTAGCAGTGATGGACCACCAGAGTGTTGTCACTTTTCCCAGAGTCTAAAGGAGCAAGATGAAGTCAACACCCAAAACAAAGCAAAAAAAGGGGGAGCAGGAAATCTTAATTTCAAGGCACCCAGAGTCTGCTTCTAGGAGAAAGGATAACACCTTTGTTCCCATACTTGCTGGCAGCCTCTACCAGAGATTCTGGCCCATGAGACTGAAAAACACAGACTCATCCTGGAGCCGGTACCCACCTCTGCCCTCCCTCAGCAGCAGACAGCCCCTCCGTGTGTCCCGTGCAAATGCAGACAGCAAGCACAGCTGTGCATGTGTGCAGTAAGCCCACTTCACTTCTCTGCATCCCTGTCCTGCTGCCTGGGGGTGGGCACTGTCTCAGCAACACCTCCCATGCCTCCTTCAGGTCCTATCCGACATGAGGCTGGGGCAGCGCGCTCACACGTGTAAGGGAGGAATCCGCTATCCTTATCCCATCACATCCCCGTGCAGTGTGCAAAACATAAGTGCTCTTTGTTTAAAAAATAATGAAAATGTTAAAACTTTAGGGATCCCTGCATGGCTCAGTTGGTTAAGCATCTGCCTTCAGGTCAGGTCATGATCTTGAGGTCCTGGGATGGAGTCCCACATTGGGCTCCCTGCTCAATGGAGAGTCTGCTTCTCCCTCTCCACCTCTCCCCTCTTGCTTGTGCACACGTTCTCTCTCTGACAAATAAATAAATAAAATCTTTTTTAAAATGTTAAAATTTTAGATTGAGTAAAATGATTGCTGGCACCAGTTCTCAGTAATGGTGAGAGAAGAAAGTGGCACATGAGATTGGACAGGCAGTGTGAACTGGGACTACCTTGTCTTGTGAACTCTGGCACTTTCTGCCAAGTTTTAAACATTTGTACCCTCTGTCTGCTTCCTTCCACTTCCAGGAACCTATCATATTCACAAGAGCTCAAGTGTTCAGACAGCCAACAGTCAATAAAGTGAACTTAGCTCTAATATGGCAAACTTCCAATTATACCAAACATGTGGAGATGCTATTTAAACAGGAAACATTTAAAGGGTACCAGGTAGCTCAGTCAGTTAAGTGTTCAACTCTTGATTTCAGCTCAGGCTATGGTCTCAGGGTTGTGAGATCAAGTCCTTAGTCAGGCTCCACACTCTGCAGGGAGACTGCTTGAGATTCTCTCTCTTTGTCTCCCCCT
This sequence comes from Spilogale gracilis, assembly GCA_004023965.1. Classification (NCBI taxonomy): domain Eukaryota; kingdom Metazoa; phylum Chordata; class Mammalia; order Carnivora; family Mephitidae; genus Spilogale; species Spilogale gracilis. The sequence continues at coordinate 30,248 of PITA01014223.1, read as the reverse complement.
GCCCCTTTCCCTGCTCATGCATGCTCTCTTGCTCTCCCTCAATAAATAAATAAAATCTTTAAAAAATAATAATAAACTAAAAATTCAACATTGAAAAAGAAATAGAAAAGTTCAAAATCTCAGGTAGCCCCTAATGTGTGCCATACACAAGTGTGGAGTCGGAATTCCCACTGCTCACTCGGTTGGGAGCCCCAGGGCTAAAATGTTTACAGAAAAGCTGGTCTGACCCAGGTGAAAGTTCATGCTACATGGCACAGACAATCTCAACCACCACATCCAGATGCCTCCACAATGGGGAACCCAATGGCCTCCCAGCCAAACCTCTCATTGCAGAGAAGATCACCACAAGAGAAAATGATCCACCAAGAGAGATTGAAAAGCATGCCTACACAGTAGGAGAAGGAAAGAAAATGAGAAGTAGGGTAATTCAGGGAGGGAAACGAAACATGAGAGACTTTGGACTCAGAAACAAACTGAGGGTCTTGGAAGGGAGGGGTAGGGGGATGGGAGAGCCTGGTGGTGGGTACTGAGGGCACGTATTGCATGGAGCACTGGGTGTGGGGCATAAACAATGAATCTTGGAACACTGAAAAAATAAAATAATAAAAAATAAAAAATAAAATAATAAAATAAAGGCATGCCTACATGTTTAAAGCAATGAAAAGGAAAGAAATGTTAGCAGGACTGAATTTAAAAATGGGCAAGAGACAGCTTTTCACCACAGGAAGTCTGCAGTTGGAAACAAACTCATGAAAAGATGTTCACCATCTTTAGCCATTTACGAAAATGCAAACTAAGACCACGATGAGATATCACGACATCCTCATTAGTAAGAAAAATGAAAAAGAGTGGCAACATCCAAGGCTGGCAAGGACGCAGAGAAACTGGATGTTTCCTATGTTACTGGTAGGAAGATAAAGTGATAGAACCAACTGCATTTGGCAAATAGTTTGGCAGCTTCTTACAAAACTAAATATATACTTACATGCATGCACACACGCAAACAGAAATGAATGCGTGTAAAAACTGGGGAAGCCCAACTATAATCTTCCATTTAATTAACACTACTCTACACATGTCGCTTTCCTAGTTTTGCTATTGTAAGACAGTTACATAAATGTTACCACTCAGGGGAGTGTGTGAAGGGTACCAGACACTGCATATTCTAGTTTTCCAACTTCTGGTCAATCTGTAATTCTTTCAAAATAAAAAGCTTTCAAAAAATAAAAAAATAAAAAAATAAAAAGCTTTCAAAAATCAATATTGGGTATAAAACGCAATTTGTAAAACATCACAGTATGCTATAATTTGTGCAACTATATTTAAAAAAAAACAATTATGTGTTTTCTGGATAAATAAATAATACAAATATTAAAACATCAATAACAAAGAGACACACAACTTCAGGGTAGTGGTTTAGCACTAGAAATAAGTTCAAAGAGCACCTCAACTTTAATATTTTAATTGTTACAAAAGGATTTAAAGTGAGAAATCATTATCTAGATAGAATAAATAAAGGAATGCTTGTTAGTAACTCTCTACTACTCTGAAGATTTTATTTTATTTTTAAAGATTTTATTTATTTATTTATTTATTTATTTATTTATTTGACAGAGAGAAACACAGCTAGAGAGGGAATACAGCAGGGGGAGTGAGAGAGAGGGAGAAGCAGGCTTCCCGCTGAGCAGGGAGCCCAATGTGGGGCTTGATCCCCAGACTCCGGAATCATGACCTGAGCCAAATGAAGGCAGTCGCTTAACCAACTGAGCCACCCAGGTGCCCCATACTCTGAATATTTTAAAGATTTTTAAATTAAAACCAAAAATATGCATACAAGGATGGGCATCTGGGTGGCTCAGTCCATTAAGTGTCTGCCTTCAGCTCAGGCCATGATCTCAGATACCTAGGATCAACTCCCCTGATGGGTTCCCTGCTCAGCGGAGAGTCCTTTACCCCCCACCCCCGCTCACACTCTCTCTCTGTCAAATAAAGAAATAAAACCTTTAAAAATATATATACATACAATAAGGTTTACTGAAGCATTACCTGTAATAGCCAAAGACTGGTAACAGTTAATATCCATCAACAGAGGATAGCTAAATAGATGTGGATATAGTCATGCAGGGGAATACAAAGCAACTATTAAAAAGAATGAAGGGGATATGTACTCTTAGAGAAATACCCTGAATACACAATTACATGAAGGGAAAAAAAGTAAATTGGAAATATAGTTTGACCCATGTCTTGTTAAAAAAAATCAATATAAATATATACAAACATAATAAAACTCACACACTGTTTTAAAATGGTTACTTCCAAGAAACAGTGGGCATTTCACTTTTTACTTTATATGCCTCTGTTTTAAAATCTGACAAAATGGGCGCCTGGGCAGTTCGGTCATTAAGTGTCTGCCTTCAGCTCAGGTCATGATCCCAGAGTCCCAGGATCGAGCCCCACATCAGGCTCCCTGCTCCACGGGAAACCTGCTTCTCCCTCTCCCACTCCCCTTGCTTGTGTTCCCCCTCTAGCTGTGTTTCTCTCTGTCAAATAAATAAATAAAATCTTTTTTAAAAATCAAATAAATAATTAATAAATAAATAAATAAATAAATAAATAAATAAAAATAATCTGAAAATAAAGTGGCCCTCTAAAAGAATAAATGCTCATGCCAAACAGAGGTCACAGGAACAGGTGCTCAAGAACAACAGACAAGGTGGGCTTGGTTCCCAATCCTGAGATGAGGGAGAGCATGGACCCCTATCAGGTGTAAAGCCACACAGTCTGGTATAACGTTGGGCTGAGTGACAGCAGAGGACTGGGAAAAAAAGAATGCACAGATGGAACCAGCCTAAATGGGAAATGGGTTGGGTTTAAAGCCACATAAACCTGGTTCTCAGTCCAAAGTCCTTCATGTCCTGCAGGATGACCATGAACAAATTAGTGACCTTCCCTATACCCCCATTTCCCCTTCTGTAAAACTGCTCTGAGTTGTCCAGAGTATTAAAGACAGGAAGCACAGAGCCTAGCGCACAGTAAGTGCTTCCTTCTTTCCTACAATCAGCCCAGGAGGGAGACATGAGGAGGAGTAAAGTGAGGACCAAAGCCACACTGCCTGAGTTCAGTAAAGAACAGTTTAGCAGGGAAATAAGTTCACCTTGAAAATATGAAGAGCAATCTATTTAAAAGCAAACCTCCTATTTCCAGTCCACTTGTGCTTTGTGTCAAATTTTTCCTAGAAGTGGGAGAGGTCTGACATATCCATACTCTTACTCAAACTCCATTTGGCCAGTGGCACCTAACAGTGAGAAAACCGAGCAGGAAATTGGCTGTGGGCTATGGCCAGGGAACAGAGTTTTTTCTGTTTCAAACTTACTAGTCAACTTCCAGTTTCCAATCCAGGAGGTGAGGATCTTGGAAATTGTCACTGCATCCTAATAACAAGTGAAGAGCTGAACAAACACCCCCAAATCGACAATCCTTATATCCGTCAGAGAAGTCAGACTGCAGGGCAAACCACTGCACCAAAAACTAGAGAAGGAGGCCAGTGAATAAAAAAATGACAACCTGACAGAGAAGAAACCCATGAGCAGAAGTTTCCACGAGAACTAGTACTGGATAGGAAAACCTACCCCCAAACTGGCAAATCTCTGGAGGCTCAGTGTGGCCAAGTCTGAGGTTACAAAGTCCAAGGAGAGCCAGGCATGGTTTTGTGAGTTTTACCTCCAGGAGCTGTACCAGATCCTCACCATGAAAATCAGAGAAAAATCCCCTCCTGCTTCTGAAAGAGGAGAAGAAAGATAACTATATTGAAATAAACCAGAGCATTCTGTTCTCTTTCAGAAAGGCCTGCCCTTGGGAGAAAGTATATAACCAGAGCCTATGTATTGGGTTTCATGGAGCCTCCCTGGCCTGGGGGGAGAGAAATACCCAATTCTGGGCTCTATACATTTTGTCTGGCTGAAATAGGGGAAATACTCAGAGGCATTCAAGAAATTCCCATCCCAGGGGCATAAACTCCCTAAAACAGCCAATCAGAGGACTATACAATGCTGCCTCTCCCTGACCCCTCATTCCCACACCACTAAGGGCTACTTACCCATGAATCTTTTACCTAGTACATCAAGTTCAGCTTTCAAAACATTGCAAGGCAATAAGAGCCAAAAAACACGTCTGAAGATGCAGAGCTAGCATGAGACCCAGGCACAGACATGGCAGGGGCATTGGAATTACCAGACTGGGAATTAAAACAACTATATTAATGTGTGAGGGGCTCTCATGAAAAATGTAACATCCAAGAACAGGTGAGTTATAAAAACAAAGCGATGGAAATTCTAAGAAAGAACCAAAAGGAAATACTAGAGATCAAAAACACCATATCAAGGATGAAGACTGCCTTTCATGAGCTCATCAGCAGACTGAACACAGCTTAGGAAAGAATCTCTGAGCTTGAGGATCTGTTAATAGAAGCCTCCAAAACCAGAAGGAAAGTAAATGGGAAGTAGGATAATCCAGGGAGAGAAACAAAACAACAGAGACTTTGGACACAGAAACAAACTGAGGGACTTGGAGGGAGGGGGGTGGAGGGATGGGAGAGCCTGGTGGTGGGTACTGAGGGCACCTATTGCATGGAGCACTGGGTGTGGGGAATGGGGAATGAATCTTGGAACACTGGGAAAAAAAATTTAAGTAACAATAAAAAAAAAAGAAGCCTCCAAAACCAAAAAGCAAAGACATAAAGTGTTCAGAACTAGTTGGACAGTTGGGTAGCCAGGGCCAGGGTCCCCAACAAGAAAATATGGAGTTAGGACAGCTAAGATCAAACAGCACTGTCGTCCTGTTGGCAGCTTAGACAGGACCACAATGGCATTCTGTTCTGCAGCCTTTGCAGAAATGATTTCTGCAAAATGTCCCAAAATAAAACAAGTAGCCACAGAGCATTTGTCACTATCAAGCAAGGGGCAGCTAAGACAAAAGCCCCCAGAAGTCAGCCCCAAAAGACCATCAGCACTTAGACACGAACCTAACAGGTAGACAGACACATGATCAAAGTTCGAATTGGCATGACCCAGAACACTGGTTGCTTAAGATCATTCCGCAAAAGAGCTCATCGAAACCCCTAAACTTAGGAACTCCAACAGCAAGCCTCCTGGGTCCCCTCCTTCTTCAAGAGCTTTGTACTTTTGCTCAATAAACTTTGCCCTGCTGCCCACCACTCTTTGTCTGGTCTACCTCGTCATTCTTTGAAGCAGCATGACCAAGAACTGCGGGCGCTAAAGGAATAGAAATCCTGTAACTAAATGGCCAACAAAATAAATAAATAAATAGAACATCCAGGACTGTGGGACACCTGCTGAAGGTGTAACATATGTGTAACGAGAGCACCGGAAGGGGAAAAAAGAAACAGAAAATATATGTGAAGCAATAATGACTGGGCATTTCCCCCAGCTCATTTCAGACACCAAATCCCAGGTCTGGGAAGCTCCCAGAACACCAAGCGGGACACAGGCCCACAAAACAAACAAGTAAACAATACACACCGAGGCATATCATATCCAAAGGTCAAGAAAAGATCCTGAAAGAAGCCTGAGGAAAAAAAACACTTAACTTATTTAGGAGCCAAGATAAGAATTACATCTAACTTCTTCTCAGAAACATAAACAAAAGAGCAAACTAAAAGAGTTGAGAGAAGAAAACAACAACAACAAAACAAAACAAAACAAAACAAACAAAAAAACCCAAAAAACACCAGCCTAGAATTCTGGACCCCGTGAAATTATCTTTCAAAAGTGAATGGGGGTCTGGGTGGCTCAGTCAGTTAACCTGTTACATCATTTAAGAATATGAAAAATAAGGGGCACCTGGGTGGCTCAGTTGTTGAGAGTCTGCCTTTGGCTCAGGTCATGATCTCAGGGTCCCAGAATCGAGCCCTGCATCGGACTCCCTGCTTGGCAGGAAATCTGTTTCTCCCTCTCCCTCTGCTCCTCCCTCTATTTGTGCTTTCTCTCGCACACTGTCTCTCAAATAAATAAATAAAATCTTTTTTAAAAGAGTGAAGGAGAAATAATGACTTTTTCTGACAAAAATTAAGGAAATTTGTCGCCAGTGGAACTGCCTTGCAAGCAATGTTAAAAGTTGTTGTTCAGAGAGAAGGAAGATAGTACAGGTCAGAAACTCAGATCTACATAAAAAAAGAACACCAGAAAAGGAAAAAGTGAAAGTAAATAAAAACTTCTATTTTTCGTATTCTTTTTTTTTTTTAAAGATTTTATTTATTTGACAGAGAGAAACACAGCTAAAGAGGGAACATAAGCAGGGGGAGTGAGAGAGGAAGAAAAAGGCTTCCCGCCGAGCAGGGAGCCCGATGCGGGGCTTGACCCTGGGACTCCGGGATCATGACCTGAGCCAAAGGCAGACTCTCTCAACAACTGAGCCACCCAGGTGCCCCTTATTTTTCATACTCTTAAATGATGTAACAGGTAACACTTTGTTCAAAATAAAATAGCAACAATGTATTTAATTCTGTATACATACATATATATGTGTGTGTGTGTATATATATATGTGTGTGTGTGTGTGCGTGTATATATATATATATATGTATATATATATGCTTACCTATGCTTATGGATAATGACAGCAATGATACAAGCAACAGAAGGGATGACTCAAGAACTAGGGTTATCTTGTTATTATATAAGCAAGTTGCACTACCCACAAAGTAGTACAATGCTATTTCAAAGTAGACTCAGATTAGTCATAAATATATATTGCAACCTCTAAGGCAACCACTAAAAAAAGTAAAAGAAGTATAATTGATGTGCTAAGAAAGGAGAGAAAAGAGAATCTCATAAAACACTCAATTAAAACCACAAAAAAGTAGGAAAAGTGGACAACAAAATAGGAACAAAAACAAAGGGCAAACAATAGAAAACAAACATGGCAGATATTAACCCAACCTATCAATAATCACTTTAAACATCAACAGTCTACATATGCCAATTAAGACAGAGATTGTCAAAGTGGATCAAAAAATAAGACCCAATTATATGCTGCCTACAAGAAAACCACTTTAAATATAAAGGCACAGATAGAGTAAATAAAAGGGTGAAGAAAGATACACCAAGCTAACACTCAAAAGAAAGTAGAAGTAACTATATTAATTTCTGGCAGGCCAGACTTCATGGCAAGAAAAGTTAACAAGGACAAAGAAGGGTAGTATGTGATGATAGAGGGGTCAATTTTTCAAGAAGATGCAACAATCCTTAATTTGTATGTGCCTAACAAGAGACGATCAAAGTATGTGGGTAAGAACTTTGAGAACTGCAAGGAGAAATGGATGAATCCACTATCAAGTTGGTGACTCCAACAATCCTCTATGAGAAGTGGACAGAACCAGTAGGCAGAAAATCATTGAGGTCATAGTTGAACTCAACACTGTGATCAATCAACCAGATATGACTGACAATCTGTAAACTACCTCATCCAACCACAGCAGAATACATGTTCTTCCCAAACTCACCTGCAACATTCAGCAAGAGAGGCCACATTCTGGGCCATGAAACACACCTTAACAAACTTAAAAGAACAGAAATCATACAACGTTGGCTCTCAGATCACAGTGGAATTAAAACTAGAAAGATAGCAGGTGCCTGGGTGGCTCAGTTGGTTAAGCGACTGCCTTTGGCTCAGGTCATGATCCCGGAGACCCGGGATCGAGCCCCACATCAGGCTCCCTGTTCGGCGGGAAGCCTGCTTCTACCTCTCTCACTCCCCTTGCTTGTGTTCCCTCTCTGGCTGTGTTTCTCTCTGTCAAATAAATAAAATCTTTAAAAAAACAACAACAAAAAAAAACTAGAAAGATAGCTATAAAACCCCAAAATACTCGGAGATGAAACAACACACTTCTAAATAACACATAAAATCAAAGAAGAAATCTCAAGATAAATTTTAAAATATTTTAAACTAAATGAAAATGAACACAGACTTATACACATTTTTGAGGTACAGAGAGAGCAGTGCTTAGAGGAAGATTTATAGCATTGAATGCATATACAACAAAAGAAGAAAGATCAAAAACCAATAATCTACGTTTCCACCTTATGAAACTAAAAAAAAAAAAAAGGTAGAGCAAATTAAATTCAAAGTAAGTAGGAGAAAAGAAATAACAAAATTAGAGCAGAAATCAGTGAAATTGGAAATAGAAGAATCCTTTGAGAAAATCAACAAAATCAGAATCTGGTTCTTTGAAAAGATCAATAAAATCCATAAGCCTCTAGCCAGGCTAACCAGTCCCTGGGATGGGACCCACATGTCTGCCTCATATTGCCAATCAAGGAGCAACTACTTCTGCTGGAGGAGGTCAACAAAAGCACTAACATCACTTCCTTTATTTCATCTATTCAACTAGTTTATTTATTTATTTATTTTTTAAAAAGATTTTATTTATTTATTTGACAGAGAGAGAGATCACAAGTAGGCAGAGAGGCAGGCAGAGAGAGAGGAGGAAGCAGGCTTCCTGTCGAGCAGAGAGCCCAATGTGGGGCCTTGATCTCAGGACCTGAGCTGAAGGCAGTGGCTTAACCAACTGAGCCACCTAGGCACCCTATTCAACTAGTTTAAAAAAAACAACAACCCACTACTGATAAGCATCTACTATGTGCCAGACTCTGTTTTAAGTGCTTGCGATGTATCAATGACCAGGAAACAGAATAAATAAATAAGCTGTATAGTATATTAGAAGGTACTAAATGGAGAAAAAGAACAGTAGAGGCTTAGGAGGTATGAGTATTTTTATTTTCTATGACTGTCTGTGTGTATATACAACATACAAACATACATATATCTACTTAGCAAATACCTTCTTTCCTTCCCTCTCTTATTCCCTTATCAAACATAAGATGTATTAATAATAGCTTACACCTCAGTATTTATTTACAGAATATCAAAGGAAAGAGTCAACATCCCCCAAAGATTTTGCACCCTCTCCAGTGGGAAGAGTTGGCACATTTTTGGTTATATGCAGATAAATGGATCGTGTTAGGTAGAAATATGCCTCTGTTACTGTCTTTATTTGGTGAGTAAGTATGGTTTAAGTGTATGACATGTTGACAGGGATGAACTCTAATGATTGGTTTTATATGTCAACCTGGCTAGGCCATGGTACCCAGTTATTCAATCAAACACTAATCTAAGCATTCCTGTGAAGGAATTTTGTAGAACTGATTATCATCTATACTCAGCCAACGTGCAGGAAAGCAGATTATACCCTATTTTTCTGGGTGTGCCCCATATAATCAGTTGAAAGGCCTTAAGAGCAAACCTGAGGAAGAACAATACCATCTGTGGACTTCGGTATCGGATCCTTCCAAGAGTCTCCAGTTGGCCAAGCTGGCCTAAAAATTTTGGACTTGCCTAGCCAGCCCCCACAATCTCATAAACAAACTCCTTGCAATAAATCTCTGAATGTATAAATATCCTTATGGTTCTGTTTCTCTGGTAGAACCCTGACTGATGCGGGTAGCCCCCCAGAGAAAATAACATTTGAGCAAAGAGTTGCAGCTGGTGAAGGAGCGGCCACACAAGACAGTAGAGAAGAGCGAGCCTAGTGTGCACAAGGAGCATGCACCAGGAGTACGGCTGTGTAAGAATAAGCAAGGTAGGGAGCAGCAAGAAATGAGGCTGCTTTATAAATAAATGAAATCTTTAAAAAAAAATAATAAAGGAGGCTACTTTATTTTATTAACCCAAAGCAGCAGCAGGGACAGGAAAGTGCAGGCTGTACGCCAAAAGGTCTCCTCTAGTTTTGTCTCCATGATGTACTGAGCCCACATCAGAACCAAAAGCTATGCTTCCAAGTGCCTTTCCTTCTCTAAGGTGACACCAGTGAATGCTCCCCGCCCCACTGTTGGCAGAAGCTCTGGGATGCCGCGAGGAGATCATCGGTAGTGAACTCATCTGACATGCAGGGCTCTGAGTGAGAGCTGCACCATGCTGGCCGTTCCTCCCTTAGGAGCCTGGGAGCCAGGAGTCAGGCCAGAAAGCGCCCTGTTCTCTGAGCAAGGGTCAAGAACAGAATGGCCATCAGCCAGCAGACAGACAGCTAATGTCATCTCTGGGTAGGACGGCAGTTTGTTGTGTGCAAGGGATAACGCTCTCCGCTGGCCACCCAGGTTGAGGAGAGCACGGGAAGGGCAGGCACCATCAAGATTAATACACAATTGAGATGTGGAACCAAGAGAAACGGTAAGAGTCACTAGGGTGCCTTAAGCTTAGAGAAAAGCTCGTGTAGGCTTCCCAGCCTCTCGTTTGCCCAATCTCCCTGTCTCGTTGACAGGGAGATTATCCCTGCCAGAGGCTTTCCTTATGACAAAGATTACCAGAACAACAACAAATTCAAGTACATTTATGAAGATGTTTGTGTTTATAGAAAATGAAGAAAAGGTAACACAACACATTAATTGTACACATTGATTCTGGGATACATTTGAACTTCATAAATATCAACTATGAAAGAACACATTTATTAGTCTTTAGAAAACAGGATATACTTAACAAAAAGAGTTAAAGAATGCATTCAAAAATTATAACAAAGCTATCTGGCTAGTGGGATTACAGGTGATTTTTGTTTGTTTCATATTATCTTTTTTCCTCTAATAATATGTATTGATCAAATAATTAAATTATTTATGGTTTATAAATAAAAACCCCTTCACAAATATAGCACTTCAGGCTCCTTCCCAACTCCCTCAGAAAAATGGATTGACACCCATAACCTCGATAAGCTGGACTAGAGCTGTTTGCAGTTTTCTTTTACCTATTGGAAAATAGAAAGCTCAAAGAAGTTAGATCACTTTCCCAAACTCACATCATGATGGGTAGCCTAGCCAAGACATGAATTAGAGGGTCCTGAAGGTCCCTTCCAAACCATACACCTGTTTTGTACCATTTTCTTAACCCACAGACCCCAGGGAACCGAAGTTGAAGAAGAGCTAGCCCCTTGCCCTTACCTCGGCCAGGCGGGAGTGCTTGTGGACATTCTCGCCTTTTTGCACGCTGGGAGCCAGCTGCTGCAGGACACCCCTGCTGCTCGTCAGAGCTCTGGTCAGCCGAGCAAACTTCCCCCAGCCTGGAGCATGCAGAAGAGAGAAAAGACAGTTTCAACCACATCCTGAAGGTCACAGACATTCACACCACCAGTTACACTGTCGGAAGCACACACACCCGCTGTCTTCCTGGGTTCCCATGAGTCACTCTGCATTCTTCTGAACCCAGACTTGCTGCTCAGAAAAGCATCCAGATACACTCAAATTTGTGTAGCAATTTACTTTTCCCTGCACTTTCACTTTGTCCTAATCATAGCTTTGTGATGTAGGTACAACAGGTTTCAGTACTGTTTTACAAATGGGGAAACTGAGGCACAGGGTGCCTAGATAATTACAAAGAGTCCAGAACTCAGATCTTCCCACTCTGGCCCAAAGCTTTCCTGCCAGGTAATATCAGATGGTAGAGATATTTCTCTGACTTTGTGTCTGGGCTCAGGCTGCTCTCAACCCTCACATAATCTGATCTAGTAGAGACCGAGCTGGTTCCAGAGGGCAAGGACACGCTAGTTAAATAGCCATCCCATGCATTATAATCTCCAAAGTCAGGGGAATAAGAAATGAATCTAATCCCTGGGTAGGTGGGGGGAAAGCATGGGCACAGTTTAATCTGTTCTGGGATAGGGGAAAGACCATTGGTGATAGTTTTCCCAAATAACAAGAATCACAAAGAGTCTAGTACTGAACTTGGATTTTTTAACGTCTCTTCAGCTCAAAACAAAACTGGAATTGAATTCTGCAAAGCTTTTCAAGAACAGAAGGTGTATTTTTTCCATCGGGTAAAACACAATTGTGTATGCAAACATCAACAAGGGCCCTGCAACCCCCCAATCCAACCCACCCCTCTGCTACCATCACTATACCACCACCATGACCTGTACTCTGAGACAAATGATAAGAAGGAGGTGGTAGGACAGATACTCCAGACCCTGCCTGTCAGGGAGCTCAGGGTCCTGGTCCATAAGCTGATCTAGCTCAAGGGATGAAAAGAAAGATCCCTGGACCTCTGGGCATTTCCCCAGGCTCGGGCTAGCCTCTCGCTCTATGGGCTAGCCTTGAAACCTTTTCAGGAATGTGGCTCTCAAAGGAGCTGGCTCTCCACTGCCTGAGTGAAAGGTATGGAAGATGAATGGGTGTTAGATGGGAAAATGGACGGATCATGTAAAATTCTCCATCACACCTCTACCAGGATGGCCAGGCTCTGCCTGTTCTGAAGGAAGGAAATAAGTTCTCTTCCAAGTTCCACCCCATGTTTTCCTTTCTGAACTACAGATATTTTCTAATAGGAATCATTGCCTGCCCAGATGAAAAAACTTCCTTCATTCATGTATTAATTCTGTAAACATAATTACTACATGCCAGGCATAGGGCTAAGTATGGGAGATAGTAAGATCAATAAGATACGGATTCCAGCTTCAAAGAGCATGCACATCAGTAGGGAAGACTGCCTGTTAAGTTTTAAAACCATGATATGGTAAGCTAAGTTCTGGGACAGACATGAGTATAGGCTGCTATGGTCAAAACTGTCCAGAGAAGGCAGAGCTAATCCAGGCTAGGGAGTCAGGGAGGGCTTCCTGGAGGAGATGACACTAGAGTAAAATTTTGAAAGATGAGTAGGAGTTAAAAACACAAAAAGTAAAAGAAGGAATTGTAGGACAGATACTCCAGACCCTGCCTGGCAGGGAACTCAGGGTCCTGGTCCATAAGCTGATCTAGCTCAAGGGATGAAAAGAAAGATCCCTGGACCTCTGGGCATTTCCCCAGGCTCGGGTTAGCCTCTCACTCTCTGGGCTAGCTAGCCCTGAAATCTTTTCAGGAATGTGGTTCTCAAAGGAGAGCCGTTGCACATGGAAGAAACAGCACCTACAATGGTAGAGGGAAGGAGGATGCAGACCATGGCCTGAAGTGATGTTAAAGTGGTTGCCAAGGGCCAGATGGAGAACGTCCAAGAAATCTGAACTTCATCCTGAAACTCACAGGGAACCAGGGAGGAGTTTAAATAGGATGGGGAGGGGGAAACATACCAATTTCACTTACAAAAGACAGAATGGGAATGTGCATGGTAGGCTTGAAAAAAACAAGGTTGGGGCGCTGGGTGGTTCAGTAGGTTAAAGCCTCTGCCTTCGGCTCGGGTCATGATCTCAGGGTCCTGGGATCGAGGCCTGAATCAGACTCTCTGCTCAGCAGGAAGCCTGCTTCCTCCTCTCTCTCCACCTGCCTCTCTGCTTACTTGTGATCTCTCTGTGTGTGTCAAATAAATAAATAAAATATTTTAAAAAAAACACACAAAAAACAGGATTGACTGATAAAAGACCAGTCAGGACCCCTGACAAGAGGTCCTGCATGCCTGGACAATCCCAGGGCCTGGGCTGGCAAAAAGAGGAGCTTGAGGATAGATGTAGGGGTAGGACCCCCAGAAGTCGAGAAGCAACTGCTCCAGAAGGAGAGGAGAGCAGCCTCTGGGTTCCTGGTTTAGGGATTGGGATGAGATTAAAAACATGACAGAGAAGCAAATGCACGGAATGAAACATAACAGGTACCATTTGGACCACAGCCATCAGGAGAAACCCTCCTGGAAAGAATGAATCTCCTGTTGTCCAAAAGGCCAGGTAGGAGGAGACAACCCAATGAGAACCTAGCTCAGGATGAACTTCCTTAGGGGAAGCGCAGTGGACCTTTTTCACAAGGAAAATAAGGTTGGAGGGCGCCCTTCCCGGTTACTGCCCCTCCACTGATACAACTACCCACTCCCTCCTTTTATACTCCCCCTGCCTGAGGCCGACTTCTATCTGTCCAGCACACACACATACTAGGTGTCTTTGAGGTGAGAGGAGGTGGAGAGGAAGGGGAGGGATGAAAGCAGAAGAAGAAGGAACTAAACACTGTGTGCAATCCAACAGTCACTACAAGTAGTCACTGGATCCTTTCTCTGTTCTCAGTAAGGACAACCACATCCCCCTTCCTTGACCACACAACGGCTGCTGATCTCAACAGGTGCGAGCCCCCCACTGGGCTGCTTGAGTCCACAGGGCCCTGTATCCTCCCTCAGCCACACAAGCAGATTCTGGGATGAGCTGGAATCCCAGGAGATAAGTATGTCCAGGGATAGGACACAAGACAGACCTATAGGCCCCGGTCCTGGGAAAGCATGCCCAGTCATTTTGAGTAGAAGCTGGAGAGGATGGCTGTCAGGTGTCCTGACCTCGGTGGGGAGGCCGTGAGGTCAGGCGGGTCCTAATCTGCAAATCACAGATTCTCTTAGAGGAGCTGGTGTCGCAACCCAACGTACTCAAGAGAATAGAGGAGATGGGGGACCGAGATGGATAGTCAGTATGCACACTTTCTAAGCACCCTCAGGCCCTCTTCCCCTGATCTTTCCCCCTTTAGTGTAGAAATAACCAAAACTCTTGGGTGGCTTCTTCAAGGAGCAGTCACTAAATCATCACCTTTCCATCATCCTAGGGGCAGACAGCTAAAATGTTAGTATCAGAAAGGCTGAGGGGATCCATGGCTTGTATCCACTGCCCAGATTGTTTCCCAAGAGTGCTTCCCAAATATTGCACAGAAAGACATACAGGGAAGGGTCTGCAGGTACAATGGCTTGCCTGAGCCCTCCTCCCTGCAAATTCTCAATCTTTGGCCCTTAAAAATCTCCTCTAAAGTTCTGCATTCCTTTTTTGATCTGAATCTGGCTCAGGTTTACTATGTGGAAGTAAATATGTGGGTCTTTAAAAACCAATTCACTCCTTAGTGTGAGATTATTTGGTGGGGTAAGAGACGAAACAAGAGGGATGACTCAGACTCATCCTTCAGGGAATAATGGAGAGAGAAAACTCTGAGACTTACCATCTAATTCTTCTTCACTCAAAGGGGAGAATAGGACAGAGAAAAATACCCTGTAGCCACTACCGATTATCAAGATAACAGAAAAGTAAGAAAAGGAAATAATCAGAGACAGACAATTATATCATCTCACTCATATGTGAAATCTAAGAAACAAAACACAGGATCACAGGGAAGAGAGAAAAAATAAAACAAGATGAAATCAGAAAGGGAGACAAATCATAAGACTGTTAATCACAGAAAACAACTGAGGGTTGCTGGGGGAGGTGGAGGGAGGGTAACTGGGTGATGGGCATTAAGGAGGACACGTGATGTGATGAGCACTGGGTGCTATATAAGACTGGTGAATAACTGACCTCTGCCTCCGAAACTAATAATACATTATATGTTAATTAATTGAATTTAAACTTTAAAAAAAAACAGAAACGTAAGAGATTAGAAACAAATGAAACCCCTGGAACATCACAGATTCTCATTTCAGCTAAGAATTTCCATCTACTCTCTCATTCTGACTTCAAGTACATACACACACACACACACACACACGCACACACACATGCACGCACACATGCACGCACGGATACACACACACACACACACACACACAGAGCTGTAGCTTGACTTGCATTGCCCGGCCCCCACCATCTGTGGCCACTTTTTGTGAGAAAGCAAGAGAAGCAGTCAAAAGATGGGCAGAAAAGAGAAGAGGAGGAGCGCAGGGGCCTGCGTCATTCATACAAAGGAGCTTGCGAACTAATGCACTAAATGAAAGAGGGGCATCAGAGCAGCCCAATCACCAGCAGAAAGGGAGTCACTTTGGGTCCAGTGCTGAAATAGTCTACAGCAGACTATCCCATGGGCTTACCTCATTGTGGCTGGTTTGTGGGAAAATGTGAGGCACCAGTAGGTTTCTCCTATCACTACTGGAGGCACTTAGCCCAGTCTCAAGCCCCAGAGTTAGGGACTGCGTGATCACGGAGCACAATGTCATTTTAAAGACAATTTGAGCACAACTGACTAAAACAATGGATGAATCTGATAGTGCGAAACATCTTGTGCTGCTATGCAGAAGAGCAATTATCGGGGATTTCTGGGATTTTGGATAATCCACACTCCCCTTTCTGTTCAAAAGTGAATTCTAAATAAGCCTGTGTCAGCAAGGCTCTCAAGACTCTTACCACTGCCTGGGGTGCTGTACTGGAAACCCAGCTGGAATCTGCCAGAAGCTCCTGATGTGAGAGCACATCCAAGAAGAAATGTCAAGTCAGCAGAACAATCTGGCCACATGGCAACCTATCTTCCTAGATTGGGTCCTTGCGGCCAGTGCTGCAGTTAATAGACTTACAACTAGCAAGGCCTGGATGGTTATCAAGCTCTTCCACCATAAATAGACTAATATAAAATTTGACCTTGTCCTAAGTAGAGTACTCCACTCAAAGGAGGCCAGGGACACAGTGACACAACAAGAGGGAGGGTCCAAACATATCTGTTGTGGCACTGGAAATGGACAGGCTTATAAAGCCATGTCTTGGAGGTTGAAGCGTGATCACTAGCAGCATTCCTACAGAGAGCACTGAAGTGTGCATGTGTGCTTGTGAGCATGCGTGTGTGCGCACGCATGCGTGCATGTTAAAAGTCTCATCAGCAAGGAAATGCACCACTGAGTGAGGTTAAATGAAGTAGAGCGTATTTTTTTCCTGGACAATAAACCAAGGAGATTATCACCGCATCACTTTGATCTCCTCTTTCACATTTCACAAGAGCCAAATGCAGAAGCCTCAGTGGCATATGAGGAGCACTCTCTGTTGAGGACCCCTTTCCTCCTAAACAACACTTGCATGTCACCCAAAGATGTTCCAGTGGTGGCAAAAGGCAAACAGTCTGACTCTACCAACATTCCAACTCTACACTTTGAAGACAAAACTTACAAAGACAAATTTCAAAATATCTGACTACCTTTAATATTTTATGAGTTTATTCAGTTAAAGAAGCAATGGTCTTTCTGGAAGGTAGCAGGATGATACCTAATCCCAAGTGAGTCTATCACCATGGAATCACTATTGCACTGAGAAATCCTCAGGTCAGAAATCAGAAATCACGAACCCAAAAGAAAAAGAGGAGACTGCAGGAGGCTGAGGCACTATTTAAGCAACTTTACATCTGCTGCTGTCTCGAAACCAAATGGCAGGCTGCAATTAATTTACTGGGTTATCAGACAGTTAAAGTGAAAAACATGATGACGGTTATACACAGGGTTGTGCTCAGAACTCTATGCATGTGAGCCTCCAAATGTGCTAGAGGACTGCCCGAGAGAGCAGCCACATCGTGCTTTTCATTTCCTCCTCTAAGGCACACTTAACAATCACAATTTTGTCACATCAAGAATTATAGTCCCCAATTTGACTTCTCCCTGGACTCCACTCACATCTCTCTGCTGCATCTCAGGAAACTACAAAGAGCAGAGTTCTCGGAGAGGGAGCTGGAAATCAACCACAGAGCCAAGAAGCACTGCAACTAAGAAGGGCTACAGCCTCTTGGTTAACCTGTATGCACACTGTGGACGAGGGATGGAAGAAAGCACTGGGACGCCCCTGAATCCCAGCCCTCTGGGAATAACATGCTGTCCTGTGGATATCTGATTAGCTTGACCTCTTCCAGAGTACTGTTATTCTAGAAATCCTGGGGCCTTTCCTTCCCTGGCCCCCAGTGTTATTTAAAGAATACATGCCCATGATACAGCAGAAATGAGCGCTACAATCTGTGGTCACAGGCCAATTAAATGACCCATATCGAAATGTTCCTCAGGACCCTGGCCTTGGGGCACCTGGGTGGCTCAGTTGGTTAAGCGACTGCCTTCGGCTCAGGTCATAATCCTGGAGACCCAGGATCGAATCCTGCATCAGGCTCATGGCTCGGCGGGAAGCCTGCTTCCCCCTCTCTCACGCTCCCTGCTTGTGTTCCCTCTCTTGCTGTGTTTCTGTCAAATAAATAAATTAATTAAATCTTAATAAAAATAAAAGACCCTGGCCTCATTAATACCACATTTCCAATGAACTCAGCAGCCACCAACCTAGTCAACCACAGAGGTAGAGATGTGTTAAAATCTACTATAACAACCTTTGAAATGCAAGAACTCAATCAAATCTAACAGTTTCCATTCAAATAAGAAGAATCTGGCCATAGACTGCCTCATTTGGGTGATGGGCAACTGTCCTGGGGACCCCAGAAAAGAATCTGCTGATAATAGAGGTGCTCAGCTCACTTCTTCTATCTAATTGTTACTGGAAAGGGTTAATCTAAAAAGGTATAAAACTGATTCAAATACTTTCCTAAACAAAGCTTTTTCCCCCCCTCCCCTCCTCCCCCTTAATACATTCCAGAATGATACAGTGCTTTACCCAGCACAAATTAAAGTTTAAATCTTGATCTTTGTGCAGAGATTGCCTTGGCAACCTCAAATTCTCTGGAATCAGAGTCACACCACAGGATTAAAAAAAAATAACCCATAAATGTATTTGTACAATCAGAATTACAAACCTTTACATGAATCGTCCTCAATTGGCTGTTTGAAAGCTGTTATGTCACTAAAAGTGCAAAGAAATAAAACCACTTTATCCTGCTCATTTCGAATTGGAGCAATTTTCACAAAGAACCACACAGGTGTCCCTGAAAGAAATACCAAAAGGTTGGTCATTAATTTGCATTCTCATGTGAGGGGCTCTGGAATAAAGACTTGGGAATGAATAGGTACAAATATTAACTCATTTTTAAATGGTTTCACTCCTTTAGGGGCTGGGATATCATACCAGGAATTCTTCTTCTTGCTGGGATAAAAAACTTTCACAGTGACTATTTGGCAGGGATTTTCTTTGGTTCCAATATTTTTTAGATGGAGGCCCCTTAACCCTTACAAAATGATTAGAAAATGGGTTGAAAATCCCTTCTGATCTTATGGAAGTCACTAACACACAGAAACCTAAATGCTTACCTCAGACCATGCATTAGACGAGTAAAGAGTAGGGACCAGGATGGGCATTACCAACCGTGGCGGGAAGACCATCGCAGACTCAAATCTCCATTGCTCAAGGGCCCCCATGTCAAAATCCAGTTTGAGCATCTATCAATTTGACTCACATGCTCAATCAACCATGGACCAAAGCTATCTTTCTTTCTTTCTTTTTTTTAAGATTTTATTTATTTGAGATAGAGTGAGAGAGAGCATGAGAGGGGAGAAGGTCAGAGGGAGAAGCAGACTCCCCGTGGAGCTGGGAGCCCAATGTGGAACTCGATCCTGGGACTCCAGGATCATGACCTGAGCCAAAGGCAGTTGCTTAACCAACTGAGCCACCCAAAAGCTATATTTCTAAGTCTCTCTCCCCAGAATAAAAGCCCAAAAGGTCCAAAGCAATGGGGCAGATGACAACACACTGAAGAAGGAAAAGAACCACCACAATCATTCTCCCAGCAAAGACTTCCTCAAAAAGGGAGGTTTCTAGGTAGCTTTGGGCTGTGTTCATGTTAGTGCTTTAGGAAGCTCGATCACTGTGTTTCAACTTCTGATTCTTATTCCTGAATGAAAACAGGGGGTAAATGAGCTCTTCCAAAGCACTACCCTAATCCACACAAGGAGAAGGTGGGCAGAATTTATCTGACTACCTTCTCAGAGAGGGTACCCACTCAGGTACCTATGGCTAATTATCTATACAAAGCCAGTGTCTGACTTCCAAAACAGAATTAGGGAAAACAAATGTTTTCTATCTGTAGAAGATATCCTAGCAAGCCACACCAATCAACTCTGTGATGCAAAATTAAATGAGACACAAAGAAATATAAGTTCTTTCCTATCTAGTTCTCATATCCCAGGTCCTTAAGCAGCATCCGGGATATAAGGACTTAACTACTTGCTGAACTGTACAGACCTGGGATAACACTTTACATGACATTTTATAACCATTTTCAAGTTAAAATACAGTAAGTACTTCTCCCCATTAAGAATTAGAGAAGCTTCCCGGGGTGCCTGGGTGTCTCAGTCGGTTAAGCATCTGTCTTGGGCTCCAGTCATGATCCCAGGGTCCTGGGACTGAGCCCCACCACCCCAACCCCCCACAGGTTTTCCAGCTCAGCAGGGAGCCTGCTTCTTCCTGCCACTCCCCCTGTTGGTGCAGGTGCTCTCTCTCTCTTTTTCTCTGTGTCAAATAAATAAATACAATCTTTAAAAAAAAAAAATTAGAGACGCTTCCTATATACCAGGCACTGTGTTCAGCTTTTTACATATATTGTTTTATTTTAAGACAGCAAGAAAACAACTCATTGAATCTTGGGAGATGGAAATAAACCCTCAAGAGGTATCTGTAAGTCTCTCTGCAGGCAATCACTATAAACTCTATACTATACTACAACATGGCCAGACATACATCTCTGACTGACATAAGGATCACCCAATTCAACTTAATCCTAACCAGCTTACATATCCGGTTATACCACTTACTCATATGGAAGCATAAATAACCATACAATATACAGTCAAGCCCAGGCGGCAAATAGATCAGATGGGAACATATTCTCCCTAACTCTTCATTACCTATACATTCATCCATAGTTAATTTTAAATCTTCTATCAATTTTCCTGTTGCATAATTTTCAGCTGCCAGTTTCTGGGTGCTCTTAGAAGACAAACAGGTTAGGGGCGCCTGGGTGGCTCAGTGGGTTAAAGCCTCTGCCTTCAGCTCAGGTCATGATCTCAGGGTCCTGGGACTGAGTCCCACATTGGCTCTCTGCTCAGCGGGGAGCCTGCTTCCCCCTCTTTTTCTGCCTGCCTCTCTGCCTATTTGTAATCTATCTCTGCAAATAAATAAATAAAATCTTAAAAAAAAAGAAGAAAACAGTTTATAATATCACCCTAAGAAAAAAATGGTTTTGAAAGAAAAATTCACCATACAAAAATCACACATAGCCTTCCAAAATCAAGAAGAATACGGCCTTTGAATCATCAACTGTTTTTGAAAGGTCTGTGTTACTATTCCTCCCAGTTCCCTGCTCAGAACCTGTGGGATTTTAAACCATTTTCAATTAAGCAACAGAAAACTCAAAATAAAGCGTGACACTAACTGAGCCTACATACCCACAGCTCTCCCTTATATCCTAGCTGGTAAGACAAAAAGCAAACAAAAAAAAAAATTTCTTTCGTTCTTAAAAAAAAAAAAGCAATTTTGTTTTTTCAGATGGTAAACCAGAAAACACTGCTAATTTATCAAACCAGTAAGAAATGAGAGGAGGTCTAACTCATGAGGTCTAACTCCAAGAGCCTTATCTTTTGTTGGAATCCCTGGAAGCTATGGGCCTCCCACTGCTCTGTACCAGCTGGGTTCCATGCCTGTGAACTTCTCCAGTTGGGACTGTGACATCTAATCTTCATATTCCATTTATGACTCCTGGGATTGCTGACGTTACCCTGCACCTCCCAGATCATGAGAGCTTACTGTATTCGTCATGGTAGGAGGTCTTTTCCATTTTACTACAGTCCAAGATCATCTTGAACTCCCCCTCCCCCATTTTTACAGGTCAATCTGTTTAAAACCTTGTGCTTCTCTCCACCAAACCGAGACCAATGCTTCCTACAGAAATGTTCCCTGATTAAACACATGCCATTCTGATCATTTCTTTTCAGGAAATAAATATGAACCTTACACCAAAAATTCATATAACCAGGCTGCATGGCTTAGAGCGTGTCTCTAGTTGATCAGTTGTGCTCATAGAGGAAGAGAACCTCCTACTCTCTGATCTGGTGTTCCCTCACGGAGAAACAGATTTCAAAGGAACTCTTGGGTCTTTTCCCTCCATAGGTAATTCAGATGATATGTGTACTTCAACCATTTCTCCTCATCTTCTTTCTCAGACATGAAGCACCCCCCTGCTCTCTTTCCCCATTCTATAGATGTTAGAGGAGAAGTCAAAAGGGCAAAGGAGAAGCCTGCAGTTCTCCAAGGCCACCTGTGTTGGGTGTGGAAGTCTGTTCTGATGCTAGGATTCACTTTTAGCAACTTTACTTGCCCACAGACATAAACTACATTCTCTAGGATCAGCTTCACTGCTCATAAAGGGAATATTTTAACCTCCCTTTTCCTGATTCCTGAATCTCTCTCAATTATTTCTGATCACAGGCAAGGAAGGAAAGAGCTATGTGATGGCTCCTTTGAAACCTCAACAATGGAGCATTCTTTCCTTCAATAGACGGAAGGGGCAGGAGCTCTAAAGTTTCTCTGTCTCATCCCCCTGCCCCTTTGGGTAGTGCAAGGTTATGCAGAGAGTCACATGAGGTTATTACATCGCTCAACTCCAGAAGGCGCCATCCTAGAGTTGCAAAACGCAACACCCTTGGTGGGGCAGGTACTCTAGGGATACCTGCAGAGGTCCAAAGAAATAAATCCTACTTCCAGTGTCTTCAGAGTCACTCAGACCTGCCTCTCTCCCAAATTAGCATTCCCTACACAATCTAGGAAAGCACATAATGGGCTTAAATTTTCATTTCTGAAATTCTTTCAAAGGAGAACATGAATCCCACCTAGGTGGCACAGACCAGTAATCTCAACCTTTTACTCTTAAGAGCAAGGCATTTTAACTAGTGAAACATTACTCAAAATCTCAATATCTGAAACAGGTACTCTGAGTGAACATAGGCTTCCCAGTGCCTGAAGCCCACTCACTCAGCTTCTCTTCCACCCCTCTAGATGCCCCCAAGAATAGTCAGGAGCCCTTTGGCTCCATTCCAATATAGATCTGCCCAGAGGCAGAGGCCAGGGCAGTCGGCCTCCAGGATCTCTCCAAGAGCCAAGGTTCTGGACTATAATGCATTTCACCACGATACAAGAGAGGCAATGCAAGCACAAATACTCACACATACAGACACAAAATCAGGAAGACAAGGTTAAAATTCTGCCTCTGCACCCAAGTGCCTACAGTGGGCAAATCAAGAAAAGCAAGTATTTGATGTCCTATTTCTGCAAAAAGGACAAAGAGGGAATGATAAATAAAGGAAGATCAAAGTACAAGTCCAGGAAAAACACAGCAAAGGTTGATGGCAAAGGTGGCTGCTGCTGGGAGAGCAGGTCTTTCCTGGATGAGGGTGTCAGTGGAGGGGTAGCTCCCGGTCAGGCTCCTCCTCCTGCTCACTCCAGGATTCTCATCCCTCACTAGCTGCCTCTGGCCATGTAGTAATGAACCTGACAACTTGGCCATGGGGTTTCTCAACCCCAGCATTCAGATAACAAAAAGAGCAAGTCTCAGGAATACAAGAGATTTTTTTTGGCCTCCATTAATATTCCTCCTACGCTGGGCCTCCTCCCAGGTACTCTCTGTAACAGGCTGAGAGGCAGCCAGGTGTCCAGGCCATATTCAACAGCAACAGAATTGACCATCATGTCACTGGCTCACAGGAATGACTGCAAATGCTGGGCCATTCAGACGACAGGTCCAGAAACTAGACTAGGGAATGGTGGCCTCCTCTAGGAAACAGACTGGTTGGTCTTAGGTCACCTTCACTGAGATAAACGACAAGTAAAGAATGTGAGAGAGCACCAGGGAGAAGCAGTGGCCACTGGCCATTGGAACATCTGACTGGGAGGCCCAAGTCCCAGGTTTGAGCCCTCTCCCTTAGTTTACCCTATGCCTGGCCATGTCAACTTAACCTCTTAGAATCGGTTTTCTCATTTGCAAAATGGGGATAATAGAGCCACTTTAGATTCACTAAAAATGTGTATGTGTCTGATACATTCCTCCATTCTTTTTAAATTCCTCACCCGTAAGACTGAAATGTTTGATCTTACTTCACAGGAGTGTTTGAATGACTTAAAAGAAAATGTATTTTAAGGTGTTTAATGAAACTCCAGAGTCATCTACCTGTTCTGAGGAAGAGGGGCAGTCCCAAACAGGGGGAAAAGCTAGAAAAATCAATGCGTAAGCCTCAACTTAATTAAAATTTGATTGAAGACCAAAACAAAACACAAAACTTAAATAAACGAAGAGAACTACATTGTTTGTAGATGAGAAGATTCAATTTTGTGACATGTCAAGCCTCCCTACTTGATATATAAATTTAATGCAATTTCCATCAGAATCTCAATTGTTCTTTTATTTGTTTTTCTCGGAGTTTGATGAATTGAAATTCAATTCAAGTAGAAAAATAAAGGTAGGAGGACAGCCAAGAAATCTTTGAAATTTTTTGAAAGAAAAATAATAACAAGGACTATCTACCATCATTGACCCTTAAACAAAACACATTTGAGTTGTGTGTGTCCACTTATACACAGAATTTTTTTTCTTTTGTTTTATTTAAAGATTTTATTTATTTATTTGACAGGGAGAGGGAGACAGGGAGAGAGGGAATACAAGCAGGGAGAGTGGGAGAGGGAGAAGCAGGCTCCCCGTTGAGCAGGGAGCCTGATGTGGGGCTAGATCCCAAAACCCCAGGATCACGACCTGAGCAGAGAGCAGACACTTAATGACTGAGCCACCCAGGTGCCCCATATTTTTTTTCTTTATAGAAAAAGAATTTTTTTTTAAGATTTTATTTATTTGACAGAGAGAAACACAGCCAGAGAGGGAACACAAGCAGGCCTCCCGCCGAGCAGGGAGCCTGATGTGGGCCTCGATCCCAGGTCTCTGGGATCATGACCTGAGCCGAAGGCAGTCGCTTAACCAACTGAGCCACCCAGGTGCCCCGAAAAAGAATTTTATCTGGAATGAAAATGCAGACTGTTCCTCCCACTTCCTCCAGGGAGCATGGATTTCTTTTCAATAAATATGGTACTGTAAATGAATTTTCTGTTCCTTACAATTTTCTTTGTAACATTTTCTTTCCCTAGCTTACTTTAAGAATACAGTCTATAATACATATAAAATTCAAAAATATGTGCTAACTATTTATGATACTGGTAAACCTTCCAGTCAATGGTAGGCTATGAGTAGTTCAGTTTCAGTGGAGTCAAAGTTAAACCCAAACTTTCACTGCAAGGGGGAGGCTGACATCCTCAGCCTTGCCTTATTCCAAGGTCAACTGTACAGTAACTAAGAACCATTGGCAGCAGCCCTAAAACAAGCAACAGTGAAAACAACAGTATCATTTATTAAGTGCTTACAATGGGACCCAGTCCCAACACATTATGGCTAACTTTTCACAGCAACTCTGTGAGATGAAATTGTGTCTGCATTATTCCCCATTTTAAATATGGGAAACCCCAGTGAGAAGGCATTTTAATCAAACTCACATAGCTAATAAGTTACAAAAGGACTCCTAGAAAAGGAGAGGAAAGAAACAAGCTCATGAATGTGTGAGAATCTAGCATCTAAGAAAAGGACATTTTAAGTTAAAGTGGAAGAGCTGGATTCTTTAATACGTTGTACTGAGACAACTAAATAAGCAGTGTGGAAAATAAATGAAGTTAAACTGCTACATCACATAATACATAAAAATTCTAAATGGTTTAATGTTTTAAATATTCTAACACAGTATAAAGATGCCAGAAGGAAAAAGTGAAGAATATTTTCATTAGTTTGGATAAAGAGAAGAACTTCCCAAACAGTATATAAAGCTCAGAACCAAAAGGGAAAATGCTGCCATAACTTTTTGACTTTATAAATGGTGTTTTAAAAGTCTAATTAAAAAGAAAAACATTTTAAATAGGAATCTTTTTCAACATAGAGTCAATATCCCTTACCTGCGCTGAATAAGTAAAAAACAATCCATTAGGAAAATGAGCAAAGTATGTTGGTTTTCCTATCAGATGTGTCTCCATAACTAGATTGTAACCTCCTCAAAGGCAGAGTCAGGTTCTTGTATCTGCATCTCTTTGTCTCAAACCCATAGGCCTACAGGAGGGTAATCAGTGATTATTTGGCTGGCAGACTGTCTTTGCTCGCTTGGCACAACTGCAGGAAGAAGCCTTTTCCTGGACCCCTCTGATACAGAAGCCGACGCCGAGGTCCCAGACAGGAGGCCACCTGCCATGCCAAAAATGGCAGAGTGAGTCCCATGCCGTGGACGGTTTCCCAGAAGAATGTCCTGCTTTCTCTCAGAGCTGATACTTGATGATCTTCTTGTTTGAAAAATGGAAAAACTAATTGACTAGCACAAGAGTGACCACTAAATATTTATTGAATGTGTTTGTTAATGATGACTGCCACTGATATATGAAAATTATCTAACATACTGAGAATGAGTTAAAGAATGATATGAACCACACAGCATTACTAAAATGCCTAGGTTTGTTCATCAGACTGGCCAACAGATAGAAAGAACCCTTTCAAGTCATCTGTCCTTCCAAATACTCAATAATATTCCACACACTCATTCCAAAGTACACCAGGAAGCCTTCTGATAATCACTCCCAACCCCCCAAAAGTGGGACAAACATTAATGCTAATCAAGAGAAGAGTCTTTCTAACAAAGCTGTCCTTGCAAATACTACTAAAGAATGAGAGAGGGGAAAAGCCAATTTATTAAGAGTTTATTTTAAAAATCAGTTAGAAAATCACCGGAATTAAATAGAAGATATGAGCAAAGAATCTGAACAATGAACATAAAAAGGGTAATTTTAAATGGGTAGTAAATAGGAAAAAGTACTTCAGTCTCACTAGCATTAAAAACACTCATTAAACCAAAAAAGTTCAATTGTAAGCATACTGTTTCGTGCTGGTAATAGTACAATGAATCAGACGCTCGAAACCTGTAAGTGAACTTGGGAATGGTTTCATTTCTGAAACACTGTTTGGCAACCTCAGTTCATGTTCTCTGACATGGTAATTCTCAACTTCTAGGAAATGGTTCAGAATGCCGATATATATCTTTACATAAAGATACCCCCCTCGGTGTTATGTTTAATAAAGTTTAGAGCCTGGTAGATATCCAAGAGTGGAGGAAGTATTAATGGATTCTTTCTAAATTGTATTTATGGGGGATTTTAATGAGGAGGATATTTTTATGATAAAAGATTAAATATATGTATGACTTCAAGTTACATACACATCAAAATCTCAATTATGTCACATGTACAAGACAAAACCTAAAAGGAAACACACCAGAAAGTTTATAGCATGGTAAAATTGCTCTGAGTCTTTCATGTATTCTCCATAATAAAAATGATTCAATTTAAAAATCAGAGAAAAAAATAAAAATTCTTTTAGAGGATGACATTTCACATTTTAAAATCTCAACAGGAGTGCCTTTCCCCCATGGGACTCTATACAGCTTCAAAATGCTGAATGTTTCAGTCTGTTGAACTAGATGTTTTGAAGGTAGAAGCAAGCTCTGCCTCCCTCCTCCCTCCCTCCTCCCACCCACGTCTGTTCAGCCTGCTCCTCAGGGGCACCACCAGCCAGTTGGGCCCCACTCGATTCCCACTTCGGCCCTGATGCCTTCACCCTGAACCACATGCTTCTCTTGCACACATGTGTTTCTTGGTAACTGCCAAGTTCCTTCCAAAGTCACTCAACAAACATTCACTGAGCACCTCTTCGACTCCGGCCTCTGTGCTAGATACTCCACATGTTTTCCTTCAGGGAGGATGAGGAGCTCCTGAGGAGAAACACCACGATTCCCACTTCCCTGGCACTGCCTGGGGCTCAGCAGACTGAGGGGAGAGCCAGTCAGTAGGCACTACTGACAAAAATACCCACACTCAGTCCTCCCTATCCTGCAGGAGACATCCCTGGACATCTCTCCTTCTTAACTATTTCTCCCTACCTCCCCCAGCAAGCTGCAACCATCTTGTCGCCAGGGTCATTCCTTTTTTCTTTTTTTTTTCTTAAATATTTTATTCATTTATTTGAGAGAAAGAGAAAGACCACAGAGGGAGAGGGAGAGAGAGAAGCAGACTCCTCGCTGAGCAGGCAGCCCAATGCAGGACTCAATCCCAGGACCCCAGGATCACAACCCGAGCCAAAGGCTCAACAGTCTGAGCCACCCAGGTGCCCCACCAAGGTCATTCCTAAGTGCCCCCCTGACCTCCAGCCTCCTATGCCTCCTTCTATCTCCCCACACTACTGGAGTCATCCTTCTAAAATGTAAATCTGGTTATATACTTAACACCCCTCATCCCCACTCTCTTTCCTTAAGCACTGCTCTTTTTTTTTTAAGATTTTATTTATTTATTTTAAGAGAGAGACAGAGAAAGCATGAGCAGCAGGAGGGGCAGAGGAAGAAGGAGAAGGACAAGCAGACTCCCCACTGAGCAGTGAGCCTGGGCCTCGATCCCAGGACAGTAAGGTCAGGACCTAAGGTGAAGGTAGATGCTTAACCGACTGAGGCACCCAGGTGCCCCCCAAACACTGCTCTTACAACAAATTCTCAACTCTTTAAGATGGCTGTATTACTGGCCCTTCCTAACCTCTCCAGACTCAACAGTCACCCCTTGCTGATATGCATATTTACGTAATTACTCCACGAGTCTGGGGGGAGCATTTGCTTCGTGTCCAGGCACCGTTCTGGGTACAAAGGATCTGGCCAGGAAGGAGACACGCCCGAGACTTGGAATTCTGCCTTCACTAGAGCTGCTTTTTGTCCTTGCTACTCTGTGTGATACAGGCTCCAGCAGCGCTGATATCCCCTGGGGGCAGAAAGTCAGCCCCTTTCCCAGACGGACGTACTGAAGAGACAAGACGAGACGTATGGCAATTTGCAGATCTCCTATGCACGTCAACGTCCCAGAAGCGCGGCTTTGCGTCTGTTGAAACCTCAGTGCATTTCATCCACCTGAGCTACTCTTTGTCCTTCCCTCTGCCTAACACCCACCATCTTCAGTTTCTCCGTGGATTTCCTGTCTTCTGGGAAAACTTCTTTTACCTTCTACGTTAGGGCTCAATGATCCTCTCCAAAGGGTGTTACCATCAAAACACTTATGGCTGTGTGTGGTGAAGTAGACGCTGCCTCACCCCTGCTACCCGGCAGTGGCTGTCTCTTTTCATAGCCACATCCCTAGCGGAAGCCTGCGACTAACAGAGTAGTGGGTCAATAAAAAGCAATTTAAAAAACAAAACAAAAAGGATAGGAACACCTGAGTGGCTCAGTGGGTTAAGCATCTGCCTTCAGCTCAGGTCATGATCTCAGGGTCCTGGAATCAAGCCCCACATCGGGCTCCCTGCTCAGTGCAGAGTCTGCTTCTCCTTCTGCCGCTGTCCTTCTCCCCGCTTGTGCTCTCTCTCTCTCTCAAATAAATAAAATTCCTCTTTTTTTAAAAAAGATTTTTTTTATGTATCTATTTGACAGAGAGAGACACAGTCAGAAAGGAACACAAGCAGGGGGAGTGGGAGAGGCAGAAGCAGGCCTCCCGCCAAGCAGGGAGCCCAATGCAGGGCTCGATCCCAGGACCCCAGGATCATGATCTGAGCTGAAAGCAGGTGCTTAATGACTGAGCCACCCAGGTGCCCCAATAAAATCTTTAAAAAAAAATCTGAATTCTCTGTAAATATAAAATTCCAAGTAATTTAAAATTTCTAAATTTTTTAAGTAATTTAAAATTTCTAATTCCTTAGGAGAAGATGGGATTTGGAGGAGTTGGGAGAAAGTGAACAGGTTCCTAGGAAGAAATCGACACTATCTGCTTCAATTTCATGCTTCCTGTTTTCTGTACAGGCTTAGCCTTGTATGGAATTCCCACTAGCCTTCTCCACATCTTTGTGTAAATCAGAAAGAGAAGCTCCTCCCTCAGAACAGAGGTAAAACTAGGCCATGGAACATGGAGGATTCAGGAAGCAAACCGTGAGTTGGTTTCCAGTTGTCCTCTCTTCAGGGAAGAGCCTCCACAACCACACATGGTAGCCCTACCTTGTACCCACAGTCGTGGCAGACCGGCCAGGACCCAGGAAACCAGGACCTGGCTCCACGTGAACTTGAGTACGGAATTTAACTTCTTATACAACGGGCATAAAAAAACATCAGCCATGCCTACTTCACGGGGCTTAGAGAATCAACTTTTTTTAAAAAAGATTTTATTTATTTATTTGACAGAGAGAGATCACAAGTAGTCAGAGAAGCAGGCAGAGAGAGAGGAGGAAGCAAGCAGACTCCCCGCCGAGCAGAAAGCCTGATGCAGGCCTCGATCCCAGGACCCTGAGATCATGACCTGAGCTGAAGGCAGAGGCTTTAACCCACTGAGCCACCCAGGCGCCCCGGGAATCAACATTTTAAAACAGAGTGGAGTCCTATCTTCCATAGAGTTTATTTTCTCAAGCCAAAGGGTAAGGTAAAAATTGCATATGATCACAATTACTCTGGAATATTCTTTTTTTTTAATTTTTATTTATTTATTTGACAGA
>PITA01014222.1:0-54332 GCA_004023965.1 Spilogale gracilis | reverse complement strand
CTGGGATCTGGGAGAGAAGTAAGCTCTATACAAATGATCTGAGTGATTAACATCCTCAGTTCTCCCAAGGAAGACACTTAATTAGTGCCACTCTAAAGGAACAGGACACAAACCAACTGGTTATATGCAATGAATGCCTAAAGTTCTCAGGCCTTTTAGATTTACTTATTTAAAGATTTTATTTATTTGAGAGAGAGAGAGAGAAAGAGAGAGAGCGAGAGCGCGCAGAGAGGAGGGAGAGTAAGAGGGAGCAGACTCCCTGCCATGCAGGGAGCTCAGTGCGGGATCCAGTCCTGGGACACCACGATCGTGACCTGAGCAGTAGGCAGATGCTCAATTGACTGAGCCACCCAGGCACCCAGGACTTTTACTTTTTTTTTTTTATTTTAAGGATTTTTATTTATTTGACAGAAACAAGCTAAAGAGGGAACACAAGCAGGGAAAGTGAAAGAGGGAGAAGCAGCCTTCCCGCCGAGCAGGGAGCCCGATGTGGGGCTTGATCCCGGGATTTTAGGATCATGACCTGAGCAGACACGTAACGACTAAGCCCCCCAGGCGCCCCCCCCCTTTTTAATTTAAGTGGAGTTGGGCACGGAGCTGCGTGTAGAGCCCAACACGGGAGCCGAACTAATGCCCCTGAGATCTAGAGTTGGTCACTCAACTGAGCCACCAGGCTTCCCAAGTTCTCAAGTCTTAACTCCCAAGTAGGACCTCAGGTGAGAAGAGCTAGATTGGAGTGAGCAAGTTTGGAAACAGAAGTGAGCAGGAACACAGGCTGGCCCAACTGGGTTAATGTGACTGAGAGTCTGTTCTGACCACAATGCTAAACTGCTTCAGGTAATCGGTCAGTGAGGGAGTAAACATGATCAAGAGTGCAATTCAAAAACAACCTCATGGCAGCAGTGTGTAAGAGAGCAGAGGGAGAGAACCAAAAGATCATCGACACAGTCTAGGTAAGGGCCTCAATATGGAGGTGGGAATGCTGGGCAGGCAAAAGGAAGGGCAGGGTTGGAACGGCAATGAAGATCACATTCAGATGAGGGCTTAAGATGAAGATCTGCAAGTCATGTACAGAAAGATGGAAACTAAACGAAGGCAACAGCCAAGGTAATGAGTTCCCAAGAAGAAGAGATAAGCCCAGGTTCACCAGGATAATCTCTCCTGAAGGACAAGAGACGTAAGACAGCTGAAACCGGTGTTTGAGAAAACAAACTCATTTATTTATGAAATATGTGCAGCTTACAGCCTGTCATTTGTCCCTCAATAAACTGCTTTAAAAACTCCATCATTAAAAAAAAAAAAAAAATTCCACCATCCATACTCATGTTCTAAAAGGGAAATAATTTCCAAGATAATGGGAAAAAAATCTCCAACATCTTCCCTACTTAACCTCAGAACCAAACTCAACAGAGTGAGCTATATACTTCATAGGGAACAAACCATTAGGAGACAGAAAAGGAGCATCTAAAAATAAGTTTGGAGGTCCCTACTGAAGGGACAAACGATACTATTTTTGATCTCCAAGATTAAAGCATTCTTTTCCCTTGGATCTTTGGGAACAATTTGAAGACTTATTCTCTCCCAAAATGAGTTAAGCTTTCACTGGTTGAGAGGTTTTTTTAGTAATTTGTTCCCAAAAATATATAACAACATATATTTTTAGAAAATAAAGAACAAAAGAAAAGAACAACTCAACTGTACTTTTCCAACATGAAACAACAGCCACAACTTAAACAAACCTCTCCAAAAACTGAAACATATAAACCAGGCAGGAGCCCATTAGTCAAACACCCAAAAGAGAACTTTATTAAGACCCAAGCTTTCAAAGTTCCTTCTTTTTTTTAAGGTTTATGTAATTAAAATTCTTACAAACAAAGAAACTAACAGAAATGATGTTATAATAAAATACATAAGTAAAAATAGAAATATTAAAGAAGAAAAGCAGATTACTCTTTGACAAATTTCTACTACCAGAAACAAAAGAGCTTGACTGTCAGTGAGTCAGAGGAGGGAAAGCAGTAACACTGAAATAAGACAGAAGCACCTTCAGGGAGGAAATGAGTTAGTCGAACAGCTTATAGATTCAATAGGTGGCCCCTCTGAGGTAAAAGAACCACGTTTGGATGTGGATGCCTCATCTAACTCCGTAAACACAAGCATTCTTCACCACTTCTTCCAGGGCTGACTTACCCAGCCTTGGCTTCTATCTACCAGACCCACATGTCCAGGAGGAGCATAATGGACCCTTCCTTTGGTAGGAAACTTCCTTGTTACTTTAATCACCCAGTTGTCATCACAAACACACTAAGGACAAAATATAAAAAGTATAAACCTAAGCATGGTTGAAAATAACAAAACTGAGCAGTGCTTTTATTTGTATTACAAGTAGCACTTTAGATACTATTAGCAAAAAAAAATACTATAGCAAAGTCTCAACAGAAAAGGAATGGAATGTACAACATCCCTTTCCAACTCAATTCACTTTAAGAATTGTCCTTAGAAATGCTATTTTAAGTACTATTACTGTTTGAGTGCTAGCACATTTCACAAAGATAGCAGAAAACTCCAAATATCAAGTTACATATTTCTACTCTACCTTTCCCTGATACATTCCTTAATTAATGCTAAATCAGCATACCAATGCAAACTGTTCTTGTAAGAAAAACTTCATGATTTATACACCTGACATTTTAAAGCACTTAAAGAGTTTATAGGATTTAAGATGTCTTTTCTGATATTCTATCAGAGGAGGTTAACCAGGCAGTGGAAATTAAGCCCTCCCAAGAGTTTTCACCATCACGTCTGCGACTGACTGTATGTATTCCCCTTCCCCTAGGCTTCTGACTTCAAGTTATCTGCTTGCCAACCATGAGTCTTACAGATACTGCAGGAATGGTTACATTAAAAGTTAACATTTTTAAAAAACCTCCTTGAAGAGATAAAACATTCCACCCCTTGCCTGGTTCAGAGAAAGTCTGAGAAATACTCCTCTGAAGGAATAAGGGTTCCTGGAAGACTCTGGCAAACACTGGGCTTTGACACTATGAACACCTAAACACAGGTTTAGAACTATGCCAGGAGCTGTGAGTAAAAAAAAAACAAAAAAAAAACATAAAACCAGAAACAACCAAAAGACTTAACAATGCTACTGATAAAAAATAACATATAAGATTATATAAATTCCAGAAAAGCTATGAATGGCTATAAAGGAACAAGCATTCCAATAATGGAAGGAAGGCACAGAGGTCAATGGGATACTCATGGGAAGACCCTGGTTGAAGGAGGAAGTAGGTATTCTTGAGGAACTGTGGGGAAACCACGATAGGCCTTCCAAAAGCAAGGAGTATAATTTCACGGACACTACAGAGCGAAGATTTCTGAGGAGAGGTAGTGTTTAACAAAGATAAACCTTGTAAGTGTATGACTAGATTCAGTGGAAAGGTAGAAGCAAATACATTAGCTGGGAGATCATTATAATAATTGAAGAAACTAAAAAATGAAGGAAAACAATCAAACAAACAAATAAAAACCCCTACAAAACTGGCTCACTGGGAAGAGCCAGATACGAAAAACAACTAGGAAAAAGAAAATCCAGAACAGTGGTGTAGATGTAAGGATTAAGGTAGAATGAGACGCTAAAGCAACAGGATGGTCAGGAACAGAAAGGGGATATCAGCAGGAAGAACTGGTGAGGGGAACTGACATAAGAAGTCTGGAACAGAGTCTGAGGTAAAACAGGGGAGTGTGTATGCATGTGTGTGTGTCTACTCCTCCAGACAAATAGAAAATTGTGCTGCTGCTGTGGGAAGAAAACTTCTCTTTGATTTTAAAACCATATGAGGTTTTACATATTTAATGATTTGGGTTTTTTCCCAATATTTTATTTCTTTGAGGGCAGGGAAGAGCTCAAGCAGGGGAAGGGGCAAAGGGAGAGACAGAAGCAGACTCCCTGCTGAGCAGGGAGCCTAACATGGGATCACGACCTGAGCTGAAAGGCAGATACTTAACCAACTGAGTCATCCAGGCATCCCTATATTTAAAGTTAACAAAAAATTAATCTAAAGATATTACATCTAAGCAAATTACAATGTTGAAAAGTGGGATGAGGAAAAATAAGGGAGATAGGTCTATTCTATTCAAAGTTAAACTACTAATATGTTGAGTGATTTATGGAATCAGAATTGGGGGGGAGAAAGATTTCCTACGTTACAGCTGACTGAATTTTTCTAAGAGTCCTTCTAGGAACTTAAACACTTCAATAACCTCTACCATATGCCTTTTTAACACTACAGGTAAGACCTAACCTCAACTTTAAGAACTTTTCAAATATGGGATGGAATACTGGATGTATCCAAACAGAGAAGGGGAAAAAAATGACAGGGGTCAAAACAGAAATAAACAGCAATTGGCAGCAGAGCTTGCATTCTCAGATTTTCCTTTATAAAGCAAATACAACACTGGGATGAAAAACAAGCCCCCAAACAAACACAGAAAAACTGCAAGAAACCGGATCAACCTAATTACCTCTCAGAGGAAACACTGAATTAGCTCATAAGGTAAAAGTTAATGTGGTCTTTCACAAATCTCTAGGAAATTAACTCAAATCAATTTTATTATGAGGTTGTTTTCAACATATATCTGAATATGCACCTAGATCTGTTATTTGTCTTATAAGTTTAATAATCTTATGAGAACACAATGGATACCAAATAATACCAAAGGCTTCTTCAGGCTCAGAACCAACCAGCCAACAACAATACCACCATACAAACAGAAGCTAGAGGATTTGTCAATTTTGTGATTCTTCCCTTGGACAAATCTCTCAGAGGTCCTAAGTGGTAATGTTAAGTAGAATTACCACTTCTAGCGGGCAGAAAGGCCCCTGAAAACATGCAGAAAACTGAGGAGGACAGACAAACACGTGACAATCCAAAGACAGAACCGGTGGGATTACGTGGCCTTGAAGCACTGCTGCGAGGCAGAGACCCACGAGTTCAGACAGTGTCCATACTGGGTCTACACCAACCAGACTGTGTGCGATGGGTGCGGAGCTTGGCGCACATTCTAAACGCCACCCTTAGCAGAAGAGCGGAGACAGAGAGCCAGAACAACTTACATGTAAAGATAAATTAAAAATGTGTGCAAAGATAAAAGCAACTAATCGAGAAAGATTTTCCAAATTCGTGACAGTTTTGTTTAAATAAAAGCCCCTCTAAAGTGGCACTTGCTATCTAAATCCACTAAGAACAGGAAAATGAATATGATTACAATTTACAATGATAAATTTAAATAAAATCTAAAATACTTCCTCCTCAAGAGTAAGAGAAATAGTAATAATGAATGGGAAAGAAGGATTCAGTAACAGTCTTCCCAAGAGGCTTTTACAAAATCCTTGAATTACTAGGATGTATTTTCCTTAGTCTTGCCTAAAGACTGAAGAAAACAGTAACATAAATCCTACTATTGAGGTTAGTAATTACACACAAGAATTAAGCAAATGAGCAGTAACTGTGCTGGCTTTTATTCTAATGAGTCACATTATATTTTACACATACAGAATGCTGTCATCATGCAAGAAATAAAAACGGGGGTGGGAGGGATGGGGTGGCTGGATGTTGGACACAGGATGGCATATGCTGTGGTGAGTGCTGTGTATTGTGTAAGACTGATGAATCAGAGACCTGTACCCTGAAACAAATAATACATTGTATGTTAATTTAAAAAAATACTAAAAAGAAATGAAATGCATTTTCCAGGTAACAGAATCAGCCCCTGATATAATTTTACTTTATAATAATTAATGGTAAACATTTCCACAAATTTATTCTATCTCAACCAAAATAAAGTAATAGTTTTGTTTTTAAACTCTACAGGGCCACAACTGTAAATATAATTAAAATTATCTGTTATAACACAAGAGAAGCTGTGTGGGCTTCTGCGGTAAACAGGTCTGTTTGCTCCTATAAGTAAACTACTCCTAGAAACTCCTACTTTCTACCTCCCACTTTTCTAATCTGAGAAGTATTAGAGGTTGTCAGGGGAAACGAGAAAGCAGAGAAGCAAGCTTGTTAAGTCAGTAGCCTTAACAATATACATAATTCAGAGTCAAGAGGCTCTGTTCTGAGGTCTGCAACACAGGGACTCTCCAATCTCAAAGCACTGGTGGAATAATAGCTTCCATTTCCTTGTGATTCAGAGGTCTTCTTAAACTTATCTGCAAGTTCAGAGCTGTGTTTTGGTCAAACAACATGAATTTTCAAAGACTTACCTGATTGTAGTGTTCTGTGTAAGATCCCGTAACAAGGGGACAGGAGAACACACTATTCTAAAAAGAAAGAAGAAAGTTAGTTGTAAGCTTTTGGATAAGTTGAATTAAGATGTTGCTTTAGGAAAGAGAAATCATTAAAATGTAGCAAACTGACATAACCAATTACATCTTTAAAAAAGGACCTTGTCTTCCTTGTTTGTAATCTCTTTTAACAAAAAACTATTATGGGCAAACGCCTCATATCAGAATTTGAAGGGAAACAAACAAACCAAAAAGGGGCACAGGGAGAACAAATAACCAAACAGAAGACTA
Organism: Spilogale gracilis; assembly: GCA_004023965.1. NCBI lineage: Eukaryota > Metazoa > Chordata > Mammalia > Carnivora > Mephitidae > Spilogale > Spilogale gracilis. Next base: position 47,752 of record PITA01014222.1, on the reverse strand, counting down.
GAACAGGTACTTGATAAATGAGGGAAACCTAATAGTTAATAAATATACCAATGGCATCCAATTTCATTAGTAATCAGAGAAATACAATGGTAAGCCACAAGTTGCCAATATGCCGAAACTGACGAAAATGAAGGCCCTGACAGTCAATTCCCAGGGTCTGAAAGAATGTAGAGCAACAAGATCTCTCACAAACTGTCACTGAGATTTACAAAATAGTGTAATCACTTTGGAAAACCATCCATTATTATCTACAAATGAGGAAGCTACAACTGACGAGCAATTCCCAAACACTGATCTCAGAACCCCTTTAAAACATTCCTAAAAATCAAGGACCCCAAAGAGCTTCTGGTTATATTGGTTATGTTTATCAATATTTACCTATTAAAAATTAAAACTAAGAAATTTCTAAAATACTAACTTAAAGATTACAGTATAAATCTATTACATGTTAACATAAGTAACTTTTTAAATGAAAAACTATTTTACAAAGCAAAAAAAGAGAAGTGTCATTGTCTTACATTTTGGAAAATTTCTTTAATATCTGGCTTAATATCTATCTCTTATCTGCTTCTGATTCAATCTCTTGAGATAGCTATCACACTACATTCAGCTTCTGAAAAACTCCACTGTACACTCAAGAGATAAAGAGAATGAGAAAAGCAAATAATATCATAGCATCTTGGTATTATTATAAAAATAGCTTCAACCTCATGGACCGCCTGTAAGGGGTTTAGGGACCCCCAGGGCTCACTGCACACAGTGATACAGCTACAAGGCTGAAGAGCTGGGCTCTGACCCCAAGACTTTTTTTTACAGTCCACCAGGTTTTCCATTGTTTTGTTTTCTCACTAATACTAGAAAATAAACCATTTGGGTAACAAGGAAAAAATGCTAGCTACACTTCCTTCCAGTCCACCCAATGTGCACAAATGAATGCTTACTGATCTGGAAGAACAGCTTCTTCATCCAAAGAAAACTTCCCTTGAATCCCATGACATAGTTCAGGTGGTACATCCACTGGCTGTGGAAAAATGCATTCCTGATCACAAACCCAAAAGGATGGAAAGCAGCGACTCACACATACACGTGTACACCCAAGTTCACAGTAGAAATATTCTTAAAAGCCAGGAGGAGAAAACAACCCAAGTTTCCATCAACAGAGAAATGGATAAAGAAAATGTGATATATACACACTATAGCCATAAAAGGAAGGAAACCCTGATATATGCTAAAACATGGATGAACCTTAAAAATACTATACTAAGTAAAGCAAGTCAGACATAAGAGGACAAATATTATAGGATTCCATTATTCCATTTACAAAGAACGGTAAATTCGAAGAGACAGAAAATAGAAGACAGGTTATCAGAAGTAAAGAAAATGGAGATGTATTGTTTAAGGGATACCCAGTTTTTGTTTGGGAAGGAAAGTAGGTTCTGCAAGTGGATAGTAGTCATGGCTACACAACACTACATAGATTTAATGCCACAAAATTATACACTTTTAAAATGGTACACTTATTTTTTTGTGGTTTTTTTTGAAGATTTTATTTATTTTTGAGAGAGAGCGAGCTTGTCTGTGCATGAGCTTTGGGAAGAGGCAGAGGGAGAAGCAGACTCTGCTGAGCAGGGAGCCCAATGTGGAACACAATCCCAGGGCCCCAAGATCATGACTGAGCTGAAGGCAGATGCTTAACTGACTGAGCCATCCAGGTACCCCACTTGTTTCTATTTTATCAAAATTTAACAAATATATTTCTGATGAATTAACCAAATAACTATACTGTCTAAAAGCACTTCATGGTGGAAAAATAGACCATACCTCTGTAGAACCTGTCTGGTAGAGTTCTAAAATGAAGTCATGGAGTGGGTGATGTTTCCCCACAAATAAGACGTCACCTCCAAGACTGTTTCTTTTAGCTGGGAGGAAAATAAGGAAAGAATAAAGATCAAACAATTATATCTGCAAGAGCAACTTTTATGAGAATAAAATAAAAACAAACACCTAAATTTTAAAAACAAGTATAAGGTCTACAAAAAATAATTTATTTTATTTTTTATTTTTTAAAGATTTTTTATTTGACAGAGAAAGACGCACCGAGAAAGGGAACACAAGCAGGGGGAATGGGAGAGGGAGAAGCAGGCTTCCTACTGAGCAGGAAACCAGATGTGGGGCTCGATCCCAGGATGCTGGAATCATGACCTGAGTTGAAGGCAGAAACTTAATGACTAAGCCATCCAGGTGCCCCTACAAAAAATGATTTTTTAAAAAAGTGACAGACCTAAATGTGTGAGGTCTCTGTAGAAGAAAACCAAGTCTGACATTAAGGTTTCAAAGATCAAAGACTATCAGAAAAAACAGTATTGTAAGAAAAGGGACAATGTAATTTATACAGAACTCCATTTCTTACTGTAAGAAATACATAACCATTTCCTGAGCAAACCCAAACAAATTACAGCATCTAATAACAAAGACTATTCTAAGGATGGCTGACAGAGAAATTATTTATTATACTAATGTTAAATAAATTTGTTAAATAAAGGTTTATTATACTGGTGTTAAATAAATTTTCCAACAGAGTCTAGCTTTGCAATTTCCCAACACTTTTAATTGTCAGTATTTTAAATGCTACTCTGTACAAAATAACATTTCAGGTTAGCAAACTAAGAGTGAATGCCTTTGTTTCAATGTAACTTTTTTTTAAAGATTTTTTATTTATTTATTTGACAGAGAGAAACACAGTGAGAGAGGGAACACAAGCAGGCGGAGTGAGAGAGGGAGAAGCAGACTTCCCGCCGAGCAGGCAGCCCGATGTGGGGCTCGATCCCGGGTCTCCAGGATCATGACCTGAGCCGAAGGCAGTTGCTTAACCAACAGAGCCACCCAGGCGCCCCTGTTTCAATGTAACTTTTTAAACAAAGTTACTGTTATTTAGAGGGGATGAGGGGAGGAAGGGAGATGGAGGAAATTATTGCACTCCCAGCGCAGAACACTACTTTTGTGTGTGCATGTCACCTAAGATTCAAAAAGCCAAGGGGCAGGCACTTAGGTGGCTCAGTCAGTGAAGCAGCTGAGTCTGCATTCTGGCTCAGGTCATGATCTCAGGGTCCTGGGATTGGGCCCCTTATTGGGCTCCACACTCAGGGCAGAGTCTGCCTGAGGATTCTCTCTCTCTCTCCCTCCTCTCCTATTCCTGCTCATGCATGCTTGCCCTCTCTAAAATAAATAAATACATCTTTAAAAAAAAAATCAGAAAGTCAAAGGATATTCTTGAAATGTTGCCTTTTTTTTTTTTTTTTTTTTTTAAAGTAGGCTCCGTGACCAGCATGGAGCCCAACATGAACTCTGAACTCACAACACTGAGACCAAATCCTGGGCTGAGATCAATAGTCAGACGCTTAACTGACTGTGCCACCGAGGCACCCCTTAAAGCGTTGCTTTTTAATAAATCTAACACTTGTAAGTTAAAAAAAAAAAGTGTTTACTATTCAATTTGGATAATACATTTTAAGAAGCAAAGTTGACTTTTCTTTTTTTTTTTTTTTAAGATTTTATTTATTTGACAGAGAGAAACACAGAGAAAGGCAGTCACTTAACCAACTGAGCCACCTAGGCGCCCCAAAGTTGACTTTTCTTATGAAGAAATAAAAAACCAGTAGTTTATGCCCCCTGTACGTGAAATCTGATGAATGGAAAAAAAGAGTCTAATATCAAAGGGAAATGTAAAGTCTCTAAGATACAGACTCAATGTTGAGACCAAGTAGGAGTATAGTTCTTACTCTCTTCTGGAGTGAGGTCTGGGTATACCTCTTCTAGAGCAGCTCGCAGCCTTCGCTCATCCACAAAAGGCAACAGAGCAACACCTGGAGAAAGAAATGCAAACCAACCACCCAGCTATTAGGATCACCCAAATTTCTCTTATTACTAGTTCAAATAAACATTTCTAGTAGAATATCCCTGTAGCCTTAAAAAACACTTTAGAACTGAACTCTATTTAAATCTCAGATGCAAATACTTTCCCTATGTTCAGAGAAGAAAAAAGTTTGATATATTTTCCATCCTTTAGATGGCTCATATGAAAAACCATGTTTGCATAATCTTAACTCCGTGATGATAAAATTTTTAACACCTGGACACCAGGCTCTGTTCTTGTGCCTTACTTACGAAGATGCTCTTGGGAAAGCCAGTTTATCTGCCAAGAGTTTGAACTTGTCCTCTCATCTTTCTAGGACTTAGTTTTCAACTAAAATATTCAGGAGGTCTGTTCAATGTGAATAAATACATGGAATGTCATCCAGCTCTAAAACTATACAACACTCTGTTTTTTTACATTTTAAAACCTAATCGCTAATTTAGATAACAGAAAGTTTCTAAGGACTAGGCTTAAGTAATTTTGGGGGCTGGGTAGGATCGCAGCTGTTCATATTCAGGCTAAAAACTGTCCTGTGGAATGTGTTGGAATTAAAGTAATTGTTTTATTTAAAGTAATTGTTTTATTTCAACCTACATTCATAATTTTCAAAGCAACACACGAGTAATACAATATCTATTTCTAGAAAAATATATTAAGAAATATATAAAGTTATCGAAACGTATGCATATGTTGTGCTGTATACAGTATAGTCTTTTGGCAAAATAAAAAATGTAAAATAAACAGCAAAGAGAAATACTCATTAGAGCTAAATAATTTTGAAACTACTGCCAGTCAAAACTGCCATACTTGTGATTGTTCCCTTTAAAGTGAGAGAAATGAAAGGTTCCCAAAGTCGTCATTAATTATTTAGCTACCATATTTTCAAAGTTTAGAAATTTCATTATCTAGAAGGGAAATATGCAGTTTTTAAAGTTAAAAAGAAACTAAGTTCCAGTGTGAATTCTGAAGGGCCCAAAAAGTGATTTCAAGAATATTAACATCTATCACCAAAGTTAGGCTATTTCATCTACTGGTAACCATTTACATGAAAAAACACAGGGAGCTGTTCAAGTTTTGTTTAATCATACACTTAAGATCTAAGCAAATTATCAGAAAGACTTTCCTACAATATCAACTCCAAAAGCTAGCTCCAACTGGTAAGCAACTTGCAGTGCTAATGAAAACATAAGGTTCCTAAGTCATAAATCAGCCCTGCTGGGTAGGACAGAAAGAAATGCCTTATACCCAAATGTGATAAATTTAGTGCTTGAGTGAACTGATAGTAAAAATAACGTTAGCAGCTAATTTCTCCTGAGTAGTTATTTATTATGTTAACATGCATTACCTCAACAACACAAGTAACCCAAGCAGTGGTAACACTTAGGTAAATATATAGTAGTCAGGCTTTCCGGGTCCAAACCGTAGTTCAGCCACTGTGTGACTTTGATCAAATGATTTAAAATACTCTGTTCGTATATAAAATATGCAGCATTCAAAATGGGTATGCTATATTCCTCCTCTATTTACTTATATTAAGTAAATAGTACAAAAACACAACATTGCAAGGGTTCAATAAAAAAGCACCCAGATATATTTTATCATCTATCATTTTAAGATACCTAAGATTCAACTTAGGTAAGAACTTAAGTATTATCATTAATTTCAACAAGTTTTAAAGACATGGGGGAATTTACTATAACTCCTCACAGGACTAAATTTGGCCTCAAAAAAGTTGTGCTTTTGCTGCAGTCTAGTAAATGAAAATATTTACATAAAATATAAAAAATATTAAAGGTCTGAGTTTCAACTCATCCTAAAATTCATTTGGAATCTCAAGGGTCCCCAAAAGCCAAAACAACCTTGAAGAAGAAAAATAAAGTTGGAGGACTCCCACCACTTGACTGCAAAACTTACTAAAGCTACAGTAACTAAAATAGTTTGGTACTGGCACAAGGACAGGCATATTGAGCAATGGAATACAGAGCCCATAAATAAGCCCTGATAAACAGTCAAATGATTTCCTACCGAGCCTGTTCAATGGGGAAAGAGCAGTCATTTCAACAACTGGAGCTGGAGAAAATGGACATCCATAGCAAAAGAATGGAGCTGGACCCTAACCTTACACCCTACACAAAAGTTAACTCAGAATGAATCAAAGACCTAAATGTTAAGAGTTAAAACTATAAAATTCTTAAAAGAAAACAGGCGGGAAGCTCTATGACACTGGATTTGGCGATGACTTCTTGCATATGAGACCAAAAACACAGGCATGACAAAATAGTCCAACAAAAATTGAATCTCCATCATAATTAAAAACTTTGTGCATCAAACGACACTATCAAACAGAGTAAAAAGACAATTACAAAATGGAAGAAAATATGTAAAATCATGTATGAGAGACTGCTGTTCAAAATACATAAAGTACTCCTACAATACAACAAAAACCCAATTCAAAAATGAGCAAAAAACTTGAATAGGCATTTCTCCAAAGATACAGAGATAGCCAATAAACACATGAAAAAACGCTCAATGGCACCAATCATTAGGGAAATAAAAGTCAAAAGCATAGTGAGATACTGCTTCATACCCATTAAGATGGCTATTATATAAACAAACAAACAGAAAATAGACACAAATAAATGGAAAAGATATTACATGCTTATGGACTGGAAGAACTGTTAAAATATCCATACAATCCTAAACAATCTACAGATTAAATGCAATTCCTATCAAAATACCACTGGCATTTACCACAAAACTAGAAGAAGGAATCCTAAAATTTGTATGAAACTACAAAGACACCAAACAGCTAAAGTAATCTTCATAAAGAACAAAGCTGGAGGTCTCACACTCCCTGACTTCAAACCATACTACCAAGCTTTAAAAATCAAAACAGTATGGTACTGACATGAAAACAGACATATAGATCAACAGAATAAAACAGAGAGTCCAGAAAAAACCCCACATATATACATTCAATTAATCTTTGACAAAGGAGGCAAGAATGCACAATGGGAAAAGACAGTCTTCTCAAGAAATGATGTGGGGAAAAGCGAAAAGCTACACTTCGAAGAGTAAAACTAGACCATTTTCTTGTACCATATGCACAAATAAACTCAAAATGAATTAAAGACTGGGATGTCAGACCTGAAACTATAAAACTCCTAGAAGAAACCATAGGCAGTAATCTCTTTGACATCAGCCTCAGCAATATTTTTGTTGGACCAGTTTTTTCAGGTAAAGGCAACAAAAGCTTAAAATAAACAAACGGGACTATATCAGACTAAAAAGCTTTTGTTTCAGCAAAGGAAACAATCAGCAAAATGAAAAGGCAACCTACTGAATGGGAGAAGATATCTGCAAACCATACATACAATAAGGGGTTGATATCTGGGGCACCTAGGTGGCTCAGTCGTTAAGTGTCTGCTTTTGGCTCAGGTCATGATCCCAGAGTCCCAGGATCGAGCCCCACGTCGGGTTCCCTGCTTGGCAGGAACCTGTTTCTCCCTCTCTCACTTCCCTGCTTGTGTTCCCTCTCTAGCTGGGTCTCTCTCTATCAAATAAATAATATATAAAGAACTTACACTAATATAAAAAAAAATCCAATTAAAAAATGGGAAGAGCATTTGAACATTTTTTCCAAAGATGACATCCAGATGGGCAACAGACACATGAAAAGGTGCTCAACATCACTAATTATCAGGGAATGCAAATCTATGAGATATCACCTCACATCTTTAAGACTGGCTATTATCAAAAAGAAAAACAAAAACAAGTGTTTGTGAGGATGTTGAGAAAAGGGAACTCTTAAATACAGTGGTACAGCCACAGTGGGAAAAAGTATAGACCTTTCTCAAAGTTAAAAATAGAAACTACCATACAATCCAGCAATTTTACTTGTGGGTATTTATCCAAAGAAAAAAAGAGCAATCTGAAGAGATAAATGCAACCCTACGTTCCCTGCAGCATTATTTACAATAACCAAGATATGGAACCAACCCAAGTGTCCACCAACAGACAAATGGATAAAGACGTGGTATGTGTGTATATATACATATATGTATATACACAATGCAATATTACTCAGCCATAAAAAAAAAAAGCTTACCATTTCCAACAATATCAGTGAACCTACAGGGAATTATGCTAAGTGAAACAAGTCCTGACAGAGAAAGACAGATACCATATGATTTCAGTTAATCTAAAAAAACAATCTAAAAAAACACATAATCTGTTTAGATGACATAATCTAAAAAAACCAAAAAAAACCACAAATGAACAAACAAAACAGATACTGACTTACAGAGAAGGAAACACAACTGAACAAACAAAACAGATGCAGACTTACAGAGAAGGAAACAAACTGTTACCAGAGGGGAAAGAGGTTTAGGAGATAGGTGAAGTGGACTGAGAGGTACAAACTTCTAGTTATAAAATAAGTCAGTAGTGGTGATGTAATACACAGCATAGGGAATATAGTCAATAACACTGTAGTAACTTTGGTGACAGAGAGTTATTAAATTTATCATGGGAATCACTTTATAATGTATAAAAATATCAAATCGCCATGATGTACACCTGAAACAGGATACTGTATGTCAATTATACTTAAGCTAAAAATACTTAAATTCGTAAGTCATTTACTGAATAAAAAAACAAAGTAACAAATGTTGGCAAGGATATGAAGAAATTGTAACCATTGTGCACTGCCTCACTTTTCCTCTGGATGATTTATACTACTAATGATATAAACAGAAAGCAAGACATCTGCATGTTTACATATTTACTTATTTATTTAACACATAAATACACTTACTTATGTACTTATATTTTTACTTTACTGCCTCTTAGCTTTCCTTCTAACCAAAATATCCTCCACAAAGCACCTTAAAAACAACCTAAGACTCCAACCCATTTACATATAACAAAATATGACCATAGAGCACGACACCTGCTAACCTCAATCAGTGGGTTGCATTTCCCTTTACTACATAAACCCAAAGTCAACCCTAAAATCTCATAAAATGATTTTCAACTTGTAAATTATTATTTATCCCTCCCTCCTCACCTAACAATTCTCTGAGTCATGTTACTGGCCATCTGTACCATAGGAAATAACCAAGGAGGAAGTAAAAAATTTAGTTTTACCAAATGAAATTATCTTCGAAAAATATACAGTGGAAGAAAGGTTAAAGTGATTTGCTGAAAGGGGCTTTGGCATGAAATAATAGTTGACTTAGTGTGAGAGACTTTTACAGTCAGTCATTGTCACACATCTGCTGAGTGGTAAAGAACACATTAAATTCAGTAGTAATTTGAAATTGACATTCTTACAAAACTGTAAACAGAAGGAATGAGAAAATAACAGCTAAATAAATAGAAATAAGCTTTAATGATTACTGTCAAGTATTTAAAACTAAATTTCTAATACATTTTTCATTTTCAAATTTCCATGGGGTATAAGTGAATCTCCACATAAATGCAATCATGCTTCTATACTTCTTAGCAACCTTACAAGGTGTCAATGCGCTACTAACTGGAAGCAAGTCCCAAGTCCCATTAATTAATCACAGAAAAGATAAAAGAATGACCGGTCTATTTCAATTCAATTTACTGTTTATCAGCATGATGCTATTAGTCATTGCCAACGCCAGGATGGATAAAAAAAAAAAATCAAATTTTATATGTAATTCTTAAAATATTTATCTTTCACAGAAATTCTTTCATCACCTAAATCATGTTTGCTTACAGTTTACCAAAAAGTGGAAATTGTTGTTTGTTTTCGGAAATTGTTTTAACAATAAGGAATAATGCCTAAATTTTACCTTGCCATGCATATTTCTTCCCATTCAAATCAATAGCAAAATCTTCAGGGTAGAAGTCAATTATACTAGAATCCTAAGTCAAGGAGAAAAATAAAGATTCAAAACAAAAGTCACACATGTCTCAGTTATAAAGAATTTGACAAAAAAAAAAAAAAAAAAAAAAAAAAAAAAAAAAAAAAAAAAGAATTTGACATTTCTTTCATCCATGTTATCAGGCCTGATGAGAAAATAAGGTTTCATTCCTTTAAAAAATGTTACTAAGATATCAGGTCTTTAATCCCAATAGTAAAACAAAATTAACAATTGTATTTTAAAAAATGAGAGAAAAAAATAGAGAAGAATCTTAGAACTGACAAGTGTGGACCCAAGGCAGTCAATGAAGAATTTACTGACTCTAATGATTCCTACTTTTTGCCTGGCTCTCCTTCCTTCTATCTGGCACACAAAATAAGCTCAGAGATGTCTGAACTGTGGTAGCCACAACACATGACTATAACAAATAAAAATAATGACTTACGTGTAGGCTGGGAACAAAGTAATGGTTATAAGAATCGCTCCTGAAGACAAATTAATTTTATTTATACCAGGTAAGGCTCTCAGAGCCAAGGAAAATAAAGGGAAAAAAGGGTGAAAAATACACAGAAGAACTCAATACTTTCGTTTTTGGATTTCACTGTTTTAACTATGAGATGCAAAAGCACTTTGATTATTGAAACATGACAAAAACCCAATTACTAACATACTCAAAATACTAAGACACTAACGGGATCACTCATGAGCTTCCGCCATGATGGAGGTAGAAAGTTACCACTTGCAGCTGGAAAAACCCCCATAAGTTGTTCCAACGGTTTAAACTGTAAGAAAGAAAAAAGGTTTAAGATAAGACACACATTTTTTATCTAAGTCAAAATTCTATGAATTTCATGACTTTAAACATTAAGCTTACTGGTTTAGTGCCCTTTTCAAAATCAGATGGCAAGTCTGCAATACCTTCAAAGTCTGAAGCAAATGGTGCATAATGGAATGGATAATACCACTTCCAGGAAGCACAGCCCTAAAATAATAACAATAAAAAAACACACCAAAAACAAAAATCTATGTTCAATACGGACACAGAAAAGCACATAAAAATTAGAGAATTAGCCTATAAAATACATGACTTCCAGTGCATATTCCATATATTAATTTTTCCCCATGAATCCTAACAGTTGTTTTGATTAACTGAACTTTTACTTTATATCAATAGCTCCTTGATTTAAGAACTACTGCAAAGTGTCTTTAATAATCAGTAGTTAATACCAAACTTTGTAAATACAATTTGTATAATACAACTGGTAAGATTTTTAGCCTTAAAAATGTGCTTGGTTACATTTCTTTCTAATTTTACACCTGCCATTATCAAATGAAATGAAGAGCAGTGGTAGCTGGCGCTTACTTAGCATATAGATGGGGAAGGGACATCACTGGAACAGTGACTAAATAAAATTTATAAAAGCTTCATTTTACAATTCCCTATAATATTTTCATTGTGACAATTTTCTCTTTATTATAAACATATTTAAGTAAACCCATCAAAAAAAAAAAAACTCCTAATATGTTTTGATTCGATGCCTAAGTGAATTAAAATCCTGAGAACAAAAGTAAAACATGAATTTACTATTATGCAGTCGATAATGCATTAAATTATACTTTCCACTTAATGACAAACTTCATCTTTTCCCAGATCACACCAAACTTAACTTGCCTTGCTCTCAGAGAAGAAACCAGATACTAACTACTAGTATTATAATCCTCTACCTTTCTACCTAATCTCTCACCAATCTGACATCTCAATTATCAAAGGCTTTAAGTCAGATACGGATTATTCCAATTAGAATGCATTTCATGTAATATCACTACATTACACAGAGGAAATGGTGTCACTCAAATGCCTTTCAAATTGTTACTAGTATATTCTAGGCTTTGTCTTTTGTTCAGTCATTAGTGACTATTATTTTTTACTTCCAATTAAAAAAACCACCATACGTACTTTAATTATGTTAAAGACAAAGGACGCTCAACTCACACTACTTGATGCTGAAATCCTTAAGCACAACAAAAATGATCTTTATATTAACACTTGAGAAGTGTCAAAAGCTTTACAAACAAATATTATTTAAAGGTAATGAATTTCTAAACAGGAAGCTCTTAAAGAAATGAACCTGGATTTAATTTCATTATAGTTCAATAATATACAGAAATTGTGATCTTCGTAGAATGATTAGCTAGGTTTAGATGAAAATGTTCTCTCTGTACCTGGTAATAATATCGAAGAACCCAGCAGAGCCCCTCAACATAAGACTGTACAACTTTACGACGGAATTTCTCATCAGCTGCATCAACGTCAAATTTGTTCTTGTAGTACCGCTGCTTCCAACCAGCTTCCCACAGCCTAAAACCCAGGCAAAGCCGGTTCATGTTGAATTAATACTTTGCATAATTGTCCACTGGTTTATCACCCAAATAATTTTATATTTACTATCCAGGTGAAATGTGAATGAGTTAAACAGTAATGCTAACACAGTTTCACTTAATTATTTCTAAAAAGCCCACTTGCACAGAATTTAAGACAGTCAAAAATCAAAAATCCAAACACTAATTTTATTAAGACCATTATAAAACTACGTTTTGGAAAAAGCAAAAATAACTATTTATTAGATACTGAAACACTTGTTTGCTCAAACTTTAAAACTGTTTTATTACTTGTTTAACTGTAGACCAATTCTGAAACTACACTGTAGAAGATATTTTATGTAAGTTCCTCAGTTTTGTTAAAACACATTTAAACTAATCAAAGGAGTCAATCGAATTACTTTTTTAAAAAAAGTGATTTGCGGGGCACCTGGGTGGTACCAACAACACCTCAGTTGGTACATGTCTGCTTTTGGTTCTGCTCATGACCCCAGGGTCCTGGGATCAAGCCCTGAGTCAGGCTCGCCGGGTTCTCCCTCTCCCTCTGTCCTTGCTTGTGTTCCGTCTCTCACTGTATCTCTCTCTCTCAAATAAACAAAATCTTAAAAAAAAAAAAAAAAAAGATTTGCATGGGTAATTTTTTAAAAGGTAAAAAAACGGTCTGTAAAGTAACAATCTAGGAACTAGGTAGAAAATTATGTTTATACCTATTCTCCCATCCTTGGGCCTTATCCCTCTTTCAGCTAAGAGCTATATTAAGGGAAGGACATATACACACATGTATATATGTTCTAGTAGAACACAGAAGCAGGTCAATCAATTCACGAAACTTTTTTTTTTTAAGATTTTATTTATTTATTTGACAGAGAGAGATCACAAGTAGGTAGAGAGAAGCAGGCAGAGAGAGGAGGAAGCAGGATCCCTGCTGAGCAGAGAGCCCGACATGGGCCGCGATCCCAGGACCTGATCATGACCTGAGCTGAAGGCAGAGGCTTTAACCCACTGTGCCACCCAGGCGTCCTCAATTCACTAAATTATTATTAATCACTAAAAATACAGGTGAAGAACCACCTTTTCAAAGTGTTTTTTTAAGTACTCATTTTTCATTCTCTAAAAGATTTAAACATAACACAAAGAAGCCAAAGAACACTAAAGAAACAAATCAGGACAGATCAAGAACATCAAGATGAATCTCATTAAGGATTATTTTCTACTATGTGCCACATCTAACAAATTAATTATAGTCACATTCCAGAATACACCACACCAATTTTAATTCCCTTCCCTGCCCCAAGCATTCACGGAACATCAATTAGGAGAAATATCCTCTACGATGTGGATTATAGAGAAAATATTAATGAAATGCACGTCAAGCGTCTCAAGCACTTCTTGACAGAAGCATTTCTACCTTGACTATTCTCAGCACTGGGATCACACAATGAAGTACCAACAAATCAATTTTGCTATTAAGCTGGTATTGATCAAGATGGCTACACAATAAAACAGGTAACATACTCCAAGAGGAAAATCCAGAGTTGCAGAAACAGAGGATAAGGTAAATGTTCAAACACAAGCCACCACAGATCTCAGTATCTGACATCAAAGGACGTTAGGAAAATACAGAACCATGCGTGACACCTGAGAAGTTTCTCATCATAAATGCAAACATACCATCGACATCCTATAAAAGCATGAATTGTGGGCCACTACTGTTTAACTTTGAAATACATCAGTTTGCTAAATTCTTAGTGAATTACAATTATGGAGACTGTTGGCCTTTTGCACTTGTAACTGGGTTCAAATCTGGATTTAATTGTATCAGAGATTACTAACCCTATATAATGATCTCAAATTTCTGCATCAAGAATCAAAGTTTCCCATTACAAATTTTAAGTATATAGCTAAAGGGAAACTCCTCTGTCATGAAATGTAATTGTATACATGTGGTTTAAAAAAATATACACATTTATGTCTTAACTGAATGACTTTTGCGTATTACATTTGAGGAAGAACCTTTCCACCTGAGAAGATTAAAGCAAACAACGTTAAGTATCCAAGTGTAACTGAACTTTCTGTGTTAAGCAGCTGAAAATTTAATCTCAAAACAGTAACATTCAGATCACATTGAGCTAAACACCTCATGTCTAGCTGATCTAGTGCCTGGTCTCAGAGGGAAAAGTGGCTTGGAAAACAAAAACCTGCATGCATACTAATCTAGATACTTAGATTTAACAGCTATAGCTTACACATCTCACTGGAATTTACTGACTATTCTAACCCTCCACATTAATTACTGGTGGATAAAAAGATCACAGGAAAGCATCTGAAGGCACTGCTGCTCTAAGCTAAATAGCATTAATTAGACAGCATCTATTTCAGCAATTTGATAACAAAGTGTTACCAAAAAATGGTTTCACCTGACATTATCCTCTGGCTCAGGTTCACTGTCACTGTCTTCTGCTTTTCGCTTAATTCCTCCTATTGGAGACGGGGAGCCATCAGAAGTGAAACTCGTATTAGGAGATACTGAAGGACTCTGCAAACAATTATAATATTACAGAGGAAGGATTTAATTATTCATTCAACATAAGTTATAGCCAACTACTATTATAATCATGCTTCATGGTAATACAACTGTAAAAGCTATCAAATAAATATGGTAAATATATTTAGAAAATATGAAGAATGCTCTTGGTCTACTATCCTCCCTCAGAAAAAGAATTATATAGGTCCAAGCTTCCTATGCTTAAACTCAAAAGAATCTGAACATTAGAATAAAAATTACTTCAGAAGAAAAAGAATTTAATTTTACAGATTTTTAAAAATTAAAGGATGGGAATTATTTTTTCTTTGGTGGTTCCCTCATGTTATGAATTCGTAATCACTTTCTACCAATCAAAGAGCAAAGCTGTATGGAGGAAAATACAATTAATCAATAACACACAAAACAGTGCTGGTGAGAATGAAGTTAAATAGTAAATGCTCAATCTCACACAACCATTTGGAAGGCAAGAGTTTAACAAGACTCTGTCAGATAACTGCTAAATTATATTATAGATTTATAGATAATGTTTTAAAATTCAAGGTCCAGGGGCGCCGGGGTGGCTGAGTTGGTAAGCGTCTGCCTTCAGCTGAGGTCAGGATCCCAGAGTCCCAGGATCGAGCCCTGCATCGGGCTCCTTGTTCAGCAGGAAGCCTGTTTCTCCCTCTCTCACTCTCCCTGCTTGTGTTCTCTCTCTGGCTGTGTTTCTCTCTGTCAAATACATAAAATCTTTTAAATAAATAAATAAATAGATAGATTGATTGATTGATTCAAGGTCCAAGTAAAAATGTATTAGTTACTGAGAAAAATGCAGATTTATTATTTCAAAGACTTGGGTACCACTTTAAATTCACTATTATCTTCCATTACAACTGAAAGTATTTTAGTATCTGAAGTAAAAAAATTACGATTCTCTGCAACTTTAGTTTTATGTTAAGTGACGAAAACCACCAGTGGCAAAAAAGGTTTTCATGGTAAAGTTTCTCTTTTATTATTCACAGCATATTAGATATTGTGATTAAATTTAATTATTTTAAAAATGAGTTTATAAGGCCATTTTAATGATACTGTAACAAAAACCTTAGTGTGTAGGTCACACTACAGGCCAAAAAAAGTTACAACAAAGCAAAATTGTATTTCTCATAGAGTTTGTAACTTTCTTTTAAAAAATGCATAATTTCGATTTTATTCATGATACTCTATGGCCAATACTGCTCAAAAAAAACCCCAAAACTATGAAAAATAAATTCAGGAAGGTGCTGTTATACTTGATTTTTAGTCAAAAAGATCTGAGTTTGAAATTCAGTCCAACTTTTACTGGTTGTTTACTGGTTGTTTGGCCTTGGGCAATTCATTTAACCTCTGACAGCCTCAACTTGAAATGAGGATAACGTTACTGCAAGGATTAAATGAAATGATATGTATAAAGGATCAATAGCAAGATGACGGCATGGCATATTATGCCGCATCTTTCAGTAAGTCATCACTATTATTTTTTGAATCATCACTAAATCCGTTGTGATGAGAATGATATTCTTATCAATCCTCTAAGTACAGAGAAGTTGGGTAAAAAGCAAACTTTCCCAAACTGACAAACAAGACACAAACTATCTTTACTGACAACAAAAATACTATACCTGCAAGGGAAAACAAAAAGTGGTTTGTTTTTTATTTTATTTTATTTTATTTTTTTAAGGATTTTTATTTATTTGACAGAGAGAAACACAGAGAGGGAACAAGCAGGGGGAGTGAGAGAGGGAGAAGCAGGCTTCCCGCCGAGCAGGCAGCCTGATGTGGGGCTCAATCCCAGGTCTCCAGGATCATGACCTGAGCTGAAGGCAGTCGCTTAACCAACTGAGCCCCCAGGCACCCCAAGATTTGTTTTTTATTTTTTTTATTATTTATTTTTTTTTTTTTAAGATTTGTTTTTTAATATCAAATCTCTACTGCTCTTTTCTGCTCTCTACCAACAAAGTCTTTCCTGAACATACCAGATTCACACCAACTGATTCAAATTCCTTTTTAAAAAGCTCTTTTTGCAATCAAATTTTATGAAATGGCCACAGATGCAGTCAAACTGCATTTCAGAATGCAAAATTTAAAAACACATTTATGAGGAAACAGAAGCCAGCTACTGAAGTATTAACAGTGTGGACCATCAGGTAGACACTACTCAATACTGGACACTAATATGCCCAACACCTCAAACAAACCAAACAAACAAACAAAAACAATAAATCTATAACTTTAAAGTCTCCCTTGAAATGAACTGGTAAATTAGGCTTTGTGATTTTCTTAAATTTCTAACACTCTAAATGAAAATCCCTCTACAAAAAGACTCCAACAGAAATAATTATGTCAAGGGGAATTAAAACAGGATCGAATAAGCAACCTAATCATCAATCTCTCTATTCCGACTTCCATGACAGACATTATTAAACAACAGTGGGGCTAGTCCTGTGGAGCCTCAATATAATACTGGAATCCTTCTTAAAGCAATCAGAGCTAGCAAAGTTTAAACCTCCCTGTCTTTCTGGGATTAAGAAAAAGCATTCTATCATGGACATGGTGTTTCACAAACAAGTCACTCAGTTCCATTTTGTGAGGAAAGCAGTCACTATAATCTTTAATGGGGGACATTAGTCTTTTCTGTTCTGTTCAAGTGTCTCATTGCAATCCTTTCACTGACCCTCCATATCCCACTGTTAATGTTGTAAGGAAAAAGACAAGAATCAGACAGAACAAAAAACAACAGAAACCCAGGCTGCTTCTCTCAGGAGATGGAAATTCTCATAAATTCTCAAATTCCACAGCTAAGGTCCTAAAACATCAAGATGGGAATTTGCAGGAATTTAAATCAGTCTCCTGATACGGCAAAAATTCCATTTACAGGACTGCCCTGTAACAAAAGATGTGAGCATCAATAGGGTAACTGTTAGAATAATGAAGTACCAAAACTTAAAAATCTTCCTTGAATATATCAAAACAAAAATTTACATTAGATATCAAACTTCACAAAATATATTTCCTCTCTACAACACATACTCTCTCTTTTATGCCTACCAGCCCGAAATAAGCAATAGCTTTGATTATCTGCTGTACATCAATTCATGGTGTGTTCCCTCACCCCTGCTGCTGCCCACTACAACAGGAAGCTACTGGACGGAGTACAGGCTGAGAGGATCTGCTTTTTCAGTCTGGATCCCCAAGTTCAAACAAGGAGGGATACCAAGTGGCAAATCCATTCAATTCCTCAAAGTACAGAGCAACCAGAATCTGCATAGTTAACATACAAATCACACACATATTACATAATATTATCTATTACATGTGTTCAAACCTACCCATGCCTGAGTTGAAGAACAAGAATTTAGGCAGTGAGGAGTACATGTATTCGACAGATTGAGGAATATATATATAATAAAATGCCCATAGCTGATCCCTGGAAAGAAAGGGGAAAACCCACCTTCCTCTCTAACCCCGAGCTATGAGATACTCGGGTTTCCCCATCATGCTTCTAGCACCTAGTACCTTTAGGGTAAGGTGTGGTCCATTTGCATTACAGAAACACTGCTGCCACTTGGCTATCTATATTTACATGCATTTTCTTTTCTTTCACTCATTTAGAAATTTCATATTGATAATCATGGATGCAAAAAGTTAAAAATATCTCAAGGCAAAAGAAATTGAGAAAAACGACAAAACACAACACCTCTAGGCTGAGTAACAAAATTCACACACAACCACAAGACACCTCTGATGGTCACCACTTTTTAATGCCATGCAAAAGCAAGTCACTTACAGAGTTATTCTGCATCCTCATTTCATAGGCTGCTTGTCTGGGATTACTGGCTACTTGAGAACCTGGTGAATTTCTTGAACCCAAGGCATGAGGGGTTAATATTCCACCAGGAGAGAAAGCTGGTTGATCTCTCTAACATAAGCGGAAACAAATGTAGAAATTACAATTAAATCACAATACAGTTAGATGACAGTTAAGAAAAGAAGGCAATGGAATAGAGTCCTCACTGTAAGCATTTAAAGGAGGACCAGATTTCTGTTAGCATTTACAGGACTGTCCACAATGTGATTTGATGGTAACTCACCCTGTAAACAATACTCTGTAGTATTTAATAATAACCATTCTAAAAGTGCATATAATACACTGTTCTGGTACACAGAATCTATTCAAGCCTCAGTAAGGTATTCCATTATGTTTACTGACAATTTCAAAATACAGTCAACAAACAATTTCAGGTACATAAAAATAATATAACTATGAAGGTTAAAAAACTAGTCAAGAGTCTGATTCACACTTAGGAAAACTCAGTTTCATTTACCCTTAACCTTGCCAGAGTTTAACTATTTCCAATGAGAGCTGTAATTAGAGCTGTAACCGGTGGCAGCTGCAGCTGACTGGTAACACACTTTACGCAGATGCTGACTAGAAGAAAACAGTAATACATAAGGTAGAAAGCAGATATTCCCCTCTCAATCTAAGTGGTTCTGAACCTACCTGTAACGATAAATAACTGTCCTTTTCTCCCTTCTAAGTTCCCCAACTTGCTCACTTCTAATGAAATATAATAAAAGCCACTCCATAAATTCCCTAAGTTTTAAATCCAGTAAAGACAAGAAAAACAAAAAAAGAAGTTAACTATAGAGCATCATGCAACAAAGTTAAGAAAACAACCAACACAAGCAAGCGGAGTTCAAAGAAAAGGACTGCTTATTCTGGACGAGGGCCGAGGCCTCAAGGGAGGCCCCAGTGGAAAAGCTACCATGTGAGGGAGTCATGAAGTCAGAAATCCACTTGGAGCTAGCAAATGTAGGCAATACTCTGAGTCAGGAGGGAAGGATGTGGTACATTTACAAGACAGAACAGAAAAGCTGGACAGCTAAAATTAGACCACATCAGACCACACTCTGCATGCCAGCCTGAGAGAGAAGTGGGCTCTAAGGGGACCACAAAGTCACTGGTCATTTCCTAACAAAGAAGTAAGAATTTCAGAAAGATTAATCTGACAAAGATGTAGACAGAATGCAATAACTTAAAAGAGGATATAAAGGGTTGACTGTTTTTATTAGAAAAGACTTGACACCAGCATTCTTTCTCCAGGCAAGAAGGCAGCTAGGTAGACATTACACCCCTACCCAACTCCTACTAGATAATGAATAAAGCTACTGTAATAAACATCTTTCTCCCACATTGTGAACACAGGCTTTTGCCAATCTTATGAAATTAATTAAAACCCACCTTCATTCTCTTTCTTTTTTCTTTCTGTCGTCTTCTAAAACTGTCCTAAAAGTATAAAATACACATATTCTGTCAAATAATTACACAAAAATGCCAGAGTTAAACATTACCAGGAATGATTGGGGAAACAATTTAAGTTTTAAAGGAAGACCCCAGAAACCTAGATACATAATTAAACTAGGCAACAGACCATATGTTCAAAGTGCTTTTTATCAGAACTTTAGATGGACAGAGAGCATTCTAAATGGAGTTTAGATATAATTTAATTGTTCCTCTTAATATTTTCAGATAGATTTTATTATCATTTCATGAGAGAATGCAAGAGTCATGACAAAGACTCTTGGTTTTACCCTGGTGCGAATAGACTGTCAACATGGAGAAGATACAAATAAGTAAGAAAACAATTCTTAAGTTTTAGCTGAATACAGTTAATTACCAAGATGGCCATTAAAAAAAATTAACGAGATAATTTAATGAATTTCTGTTACCTAAAGAGGGCTCCACAGTTCCTAATTCTGCAGCACCCATGGCACAAAGTGGGTAAAGAGAAGTGAGGCTCTGTGCAAATACGACCCCCCTAACCACTGCTTGACCCAGGTTCCAAAAAGTCAATCTCATGAAAGAAAGGAAGGAAGGAAATTCAGATGTTTGTACTGCTCATCTGAGCCAATTTAATTGACAGAAAAGGGTCCAGTCTGAACTGATTTTTTTCCCCTCTATTCATTTTTAAAATGTATTCACAGTTTCAATCAAACAAATTTGGGACTGATCTTTTTTCCCCACTAACTGACCATTGCAAGGCCTTCTTGGTCCCAGGAAGTACTCTCTTGCATGCCCAAGATTCTGTGAGTATCAAGGCATTGGAACAATTAAGGCCCTACAATAGCCCAAAACAAGGGCCACGAGGTACTCTACTGACTGCCATTTGACTGGCTGCACTTCTATCCTTTCCAGGTCAGTAATGCCAAATGCAAAAGAACACCCTTAAATAGATCTGAAATCTACACTTCCTGCCAGAAGAGAGGCTGAATATTGGATATATGGTGAATGGCTACCTTAAAACCTCCTAAGATATGAAATCCACCAATTTCTCTGATCAAGCTCTCCTCTCTGTCTTTAATTGAAATGTTTCTTATCTAGGGTACCAACAAGCTGCACACAGTGAAAGCCATGAGTCCGTTTTCAGTCCTTATCTGACCATGACTCTTCAGTCCTGAATCATGCTCTTCTCTTTGCTTTGAAACCACTATACTCACCCGGTTCTCTTTTTGACTCTTGCTGCATGCCTTTGCTCCATGACTCCCCAACCTCTCAGTGTTAGTGTTCCTCTGTGCCTAATACTTAGACTTCTCTACTCTTATGACAGTAAGTCTCCTGGCTTTAAACACCATCTCTATGGTGATGAGTCCCTAACCAGGACCTCTTGCCATTCAACATCTCCAACTGGGGGTGTCCCAAATGGAATCCCCGTTCCCAACTATGCACCTCCCACTCTTCATCAGTTGCTCAGACCATTTTTCAACTGCTCAGACAAAACGCCTTGGAGTCATTCATGATACCTTTCCTTCTCTCAAACTAGCTCTGAATCCATTAGCCAATCCAGTGGTTCAACCATCAAAACATATTTAAACACCAACTACCTCTTATCATTCACTGCCACCATGCTGGCTCCCTTGGACTGCTACAAAAGAGCTTCCTAAATGGGCTCCTGGCTTCTAACTTTGCCTCCACAGTCAACATCCTGGATACATGCCCTCGAGCCTCTGCACTGGCTCGTCCCTCGGCCTGAAATGCTCTCCTTGCAAACACCTGCATGGTTTACTTCTTCACATTCTCTGGATCTTTATTCAAAGTCATCTGTCGGTGAGGCCTTCGCTAATCACCTTTTCCGGAACTGCAACAACCCCGTCTCTGCCTTCCCAGATAATCCCTCATCTGCTTTAATTTTCTTCACAGCACTCATCACTCTCTAACAGAGTACAGTTTACTTAGTTTTTGTGCTTACTGGCCATTTCAAGAAGAACGTAAGCTCCATGAGGTCAGGAATTTGTCTTTTTTGTTTTTCTGTTATATATCAATGACACTCAGAATACTATCTGGCACATGATAAACACTTAACAAACGTTTGCTGGATAAATGAAAGACATCTGCAAGATAAAGGGCAAACCTCAAAGCTTATAAAATAAAAAGCATCATGCTCAATTTTAGTAACAAATATTGATGTATTCCTTTTCTACTATTTTGTGCTATGAACTCCTTTGGAAATCAGTCAAATGCCACAGACACAGTTTCCAGGAAAATACATAAATTTGGATACTTTTATATTGAACTTCTGAAGGTTCATATATTTCCACCAATGCCCACCCTTGCTGATAGACATCATATGATGTCAGCAACACCAAAAAAGATCGAAAGCGCTTTGAAATGCCCTCTCTGCTAGTCCAGTTGGAAACACATTATTACTTAGGTGTGAAGCACTTTGGTACCTATGAAATCTCATACATCCTACATCCTGCTCTAATGCCAAATATCACCAATATTCATTAGTACAGAGTCTGCTAAAGCCGCATTAAAAAGCTGTTCTAATATAAGGTTTTTATATCAAGCAGTATACAGTACATATGTACAGTTTTTCTTAAGCATAAATACAAGCAGGTCAAGTAGAGCCAACTCCACTTGTTGAAGTATTAGTTCAAAATGGCTACACTGGTAGACATTTGGTATCCCAAAGTTCTGTGACTGGAACCTTACATGTGAAAAATTCTTGCTGTCATACTGAATTACCAAGTACCAAATGCTTTGGAAAGAAATACAGTCCACTTACTCTGTTACATAAAATGGTACTACTCAGTTCTAAGAAAGAGACCACCAGCAATAGTACATAAAGTTGAAGAAAATATAAAATCCTGTCAGATACAATGACATATTTTAATCTGTAAGAAAATCATGAAGTAATGTAGCAATATTTGCTCAAAATAGGCATACAAATTTTTTGTAAGATCAGATTCTGAAAGGATTTCCTTCACTCTCTTTCTAAGAAGCACCGTCTATTAATTTTACCCACTGCTTGCCCCCTGACACTCCCCCACAATCACCCTCCACCCCCCTTTGGCTCTAAGCTACCACCCCCCCACCCCACTGACTCCCCAAAGCCTCTGAATCCCCGGCCATGTACTAGGGGTGGGTCCATCTTGCCCTGACAAGTCAAGAGAGCACCAATAACTTCTCCCTTCAGGGATTTTCTCCCATCTCTCTACGAATCAGCTCCTCTCTCTCTCCTTAAAATGTCCATGTTTTTCAACATTTCTACTGGAGGCCCTTTCACTCCACACAGGCTACTAGGGACTTCAAGTTCACACTGACAACTTGAGGTCCTCCCCTCTATTAATGGTTCTCAAATCTGCTTTCAAAGACTTGAGCCCTGAGCTTTACACAAATCCATCTAACTGCTTCATGGACTTTCTCCTCTCCAGTGTCCTATATGGCACCTCAAACCTAGTATCTCCAAAATAAAACTCGATTTCTACCTTGCTCCTGACCTCCACCTGCTCTATGCTACGTGCCTGCTATCTCAGTGAATGGCAACAGCAATCTCCCAACTGCCCAAGCCAGAAACCTGGACTTCTCACCTAAGCACTCATCCTATCACATGTAAGCCATTTCCAAGTGCTTTGTTATTTTATTTCTTTCTTTCATGCATTAAATTTCTTACTCAGAAAAGCAACTCTCTGCCTTGGCTGATCCAACCCTGACCCCCTATACTCTACTACCAGAGTAGAGCATTCCTAAGTCTTAACCTGTCCTCCAGGGCATAAATATTTCCTATAAAACATGGCAGCCACGAGTTCAATCCCAGCATTCATCTAGCCTTGGCATCCTCATCTCACAGCCTACTGATTAGATGGGTGTTTGGATTTTTATCTTAAGATTATGAAGAGAGAAAAAAATAATGACGCAACTCACACAGTGTGCAGTACATAGTTCCACACAGCAAGTATCACCATCTTTATAAAATAATCAAAGCACTGACCACTCATGATTACACTGGTGTTTGATACACTATAATGATATAACAATGCACTCAAAGAGGTTAAAAGTACAATCACAGGATCATCACAGCCTATTAGAGACAGGAGCAATTTAGCTACTGCAATAGAAACACTTTACCTCATCATCCTTTCTCTTTTTAAAAATGCTATCCTCAACTTCACCAACTGCTAACATGATCATCTGTACTCTCTGCAGATTGACATAACCACTTTCTGTAAGGTAACCCTGTAAGTGATAAAATACATGTAAAATGATCTTCTTAAAAGGCAAATACTTCTGTTTTGAAATTATTCAAGAGTTAACTTACCCCAGTTTTGTGTACCACATTTTTGTATATGTTAACCAAACGGTCAATTGCACCTTCCCTGCCACCAGGAAACAAACATTACGCATTAGGACCAGTGTGTACTGTAAAAGCAAGAAGGCTAAAACATTAGTTTGAAAACTCACACGAACACACGTACCTAATTTCTAATGATGGCAGGTGAGGAAGGAAGTCATTTCCCACAAAGAAGCACATGAAGACCCAATCATCAATACTCCTCTCGACATCAAATGTAAACGGCAGGCTGGCCATTGTGAGCTCTCTTTCCAAATACTACAACCGAGAAGGAATGCTGCCATTAAAGTTATCAAAAGCCACCCTGCTTTAGAGCACTGATCCCAATGTTTATTGCTACATACCTCACGAAGAACATTAAGACGAAGGAAGATAAATTCTCCTTCTGCACAAGGAAGACTATCTGCAAGTTCATCATGCTGCAGGAGAGAGGAGTCAAGATTAAACAAGTCTACTCTAAACCCTGTAATTTTTTCCAATGAAGTAAATATCATGGCTTTCTCTAAAGCAAGATTCATTTTAATTACCAAAAACAAAAAACTCCCCAAATCATGAAACCATTTTAAAAATAGGAAATTATTTATAATCCCAACCACACCTGACCAGGGAACAGCAAATGTTTTTTGCAAAAGGCTAGATAGTAAACATTTTATTTTAGCCTTTTGGAGACACATATGATCTCTGTTGCATATTCTTTCATGTTCTGTTTTAACAACTCTTTAAAAATATAAATACCATTTTTAGCTCATTGGTCAAATCTGGAGGGCTGTAGTTTGCCAACCCCTGTCCTATATCCAGCCAATATTAAATTGCAAGGTATAGATTTCTAGACCCTTCTCTATGAACATACAGTATATTTTTTACCTTTTTTTCCACTCAGCATGTCTTTTAAAGAGGCATCATATTCTTAAGTCAGATGAAAACCCATTCAAAGGGGGCTGGATATAATCAAGTGAACCCAAAATATATAGGAACTAGGAGTAACAAGTATCAAGCAGATTAATATATTTTATTTATATTCTTTTAAGAAAAGTAATCATTTCAAACAAGTACTTCTATAAACAAATCATGTGCAAGAGGCATTATTAACTAGACCTAAGCCTCATGTAGACATAAGCTATGTTAGAAGTGAGAGGAGAAAGACCCAAGTGCCTGCATGCTTTTGAATATGTGTTCACTTTAAAGGGCTTTGAAAGACACATTCTTATGAGGGGGTAACAGAACAGGTAGGTAAAAATCTAATATAATACAGTCTTCTCTTTATCCATTTTAAAAATGAAATAACCTGAATATATTTAATGCCACTAAAATGTAAACTTAAAAATGGTTTAAACAGTATATTGTGTTAAGTATATTTTATCACAACAGAAAATAAAACAGGAAAATTTTAAATGAGACAACTCCCATGTCAAAGCTCCTACCTTTCCCTTCTTTTCTCTTGGCAAACCTTCACAGTCCTTGACCTCATGTCCAAACTGATTACAGAGTCCACATGGTTTGGGTTTGTTGGGTTTGAACTCTTCTCTAATGATGGTAAAGTTAGGTTCGTGTGTAGCAAGGCCAAGCATAATGAGATCAGCTACCAACCAACAATGACAAAACAATGAACAGTGAGCACTTCCTGAGAAGACTCTACCACAACCAATGAAAAAGGGCATCACTGTATCACAAGACACCAACACAAGGAAACGCCTAAACAAGTGCATAAATAGAGGTGGTAAAGCCAAAAAACCTGAAACTTCTTAGTACTCAGGCAACAAGTTATCCTTCAGACATATGGGCATAGAAAATCTTCCATTTTAAAGGAATGCAATATCAAAAGGTTGAAAATTATTTTTTAAATGTAAGCTAAATGATCATGAATTACAGATTAAACTTAATACCAGTCCCTTCTCGAACATAAAATGAGCAAAGTATATTAGAATTTCCAGGAAACGAGGAGTAATCAAGTACTACACACCAACCCATCAATTTAATATGGTTTAATCCAAGAACATCAAATCCCAAAGAAGAAACTTACCATCTGCTCCACATAAGCAATGATGAGTGTTTGGGTCATGGTTAGGTTGAGCTAAAGAGGGGGGAAAGATACATTATATTTATACAAATGTATTTTATACCACAGGAACATCACATTCTACCAAATATTTCCTATATAATGGCTAAGCTTTTCTAACAGAACATATAGTAAAATATAAGGGAATTTTACCTCTTTGTCTTCTAATATAATCCATGATTTTATGTTCTCCTTCACCAGGAGCACTAGCATCAGATAAAATAACCTATAAAAAATAGTTTTTAACACTGTCAGTTCATCCCCAATTTTCTAGCACAAAAATCCATAAAACTGGATAGCTTAAAATGAATTAAGACAATTCCATTAAGACAGTGTTATTAATTAGAAATGTTTCATCAGGCGTGTGTTACACACCAAAATTGTTTCATTGGTTAACTTTCTACAGGAGTAGAAAAAAAATGAAATGTTTCAGTCAAATTTAGCCAAAAGAACTGATCACGTTCTAGTATTCTCACAGCTAGCCAGGATATGGTCCCAAACCACATAAGCCCTAGGAGTAATCAATAAAATATACATATTAAATATAATTTACCATATCGGGTTTATAGCAAAATAAGCATCAATTTATTTTATTTTTAAAAAGACTTTATTTATTTAAGTGAGAGAGAGAGCACAAATGAGCAAGGGGAGGGGGAGAGAGAGAAGCAGGCTTCCCGCCGAGCAGGGAGCCCAATGTGGGGCTCGAGCCCAGGATCCCAAGATCATGACCTGAGCAGAAGGCAGATGCTTACCTGACTGAGCCGCCCAGGTGCCCCAACAAGTGTTGAATTTAGAATTATATAAAAATCATTAAAATTTTACTTAAACATGTAGGAGAACACAACTGTTTTTTAAAGGCAGCCCCATGACTTTACTCTTGCTCTATGTCGATTTCTAACAGCAGAAATTCTCATTTTAAAATTACTTTCCGATATATATATTTATATATAATATAAAGTATTACATATGTATTTTTTTTTTAATCATGGGTCCTGTTTTATAGCTTCACAGTGATGTTAAAAGCACAAAATTGGCATTGAGAGAAAATTCAGCAGTCTAAAACTGGACCATGCAGGGCATTCCATCTCTAATAACCCTGGAAGCTTCTCTTTCCTCTGACAGTCAACTAGCATTTTACGGGGTTATCAGTCATATCAAAGTACAGCCTAAAATAATCATCCCTCTTCTTCTGAAGTATCAAAATGTGAAACTTACTGTCAAGTTTTTCCACCCAGGGTCATTATTTAAACGATCAGCTATATAATAGCGAAGGCATTTAGCAAGATTGTCCATGAACTCAGTTCCCTAAAATGATAGAAAGAAATAAATTAACCTACCATTTAAGAGTTAGCAATAGCTAGCAAAGTATGAGACTACTTACTGGTGTAATACAGTTGCTGTCAAATCTTTCTTTTATTTCTTCTGGAGGAAGAAAGCCGCCTAGAGGAAAAGAGGCAATGTTTTGTTCTCCCCATAAAAAGTCAGGTAAATTACTCAGTATTAAGCCAGAACAACAAAAACAAGTCCAAATACAAAAGAAAGGGAAATAGTGTTACCAGAACAAATGTTCCTCCTGTGGGGAAGAAAATAAGATTCATCCTCTCAAATTTAATATAAGCTTCAACATGACCATCAAACTATATATGGTATACAAAAGATACGATAGTTACAGAGAAATATGAAAATTATGACATTCTTCATAATGTACTCTGCAGCAGAACACACACACACACACACATTCAGTTTAGTTCTCATTTTGATAATAATTCCTGAGCTAAAGGTACCTTAGAAAAACTAAAGTGCTGAGTTGTTTGTTTTTAAAAGATTTTTATTTATTTGAGAGAGTAAGAGAGAGGGCGTGTGCCTACATGCTCACGAACAAGTGGAGGAAGAGGCCAAGCAGACTTCCCAACGAGCAGGTAGCCTAACGCGGGGCTCCATCCCAAAACCCTAAGATCATGACCAGAGCCACAGAAAGATGCTTAACCGACTGAGGCACCCAAGTGCCTCTAAGCTACTGAGTTTATTACAGCTTTATATGATAAGAAACAAAATTATCAGCTGCAATATAAAAGTCCTATTTGTCCTCTATATCACTGACTGACTTTAAGACAAATATACTTCAAAATATCTTCAAGAAAGAAGACATCTTTAAGATCAAAGACTATCTTTTTTA
This sequence comes from Spilogale gracilis, assembly GCA_004023965.1. Classification (NCBI taxonomy): domain Eukaryota; kingdom Metazoa; phylum Chordata; class Mammalia; order Carnivora; family Mephitidae; genus Spilogale; species Spilogale gracilis. The sequence continues at coordinate 19,142 of PITA01014222.1, read as the reverse complement.
TAAGTACAAACAGGTTTTATGCATATTATGAGCTGCAGCTAAAGTAACTACATAGTTGCACACTTCTAGCAGATTAAAACAGAAAATGTATCCTAATTGTAAGCCTCAGTTGACTATACTACAGTATCCTCTTTTACTGGCAAAATATAGCATCTTTTTTTTTTTTTTTTTAAGATTTTATTTATTTGACAGAAACACAGCTAGAGAGGGAACACAAGCAGCGGGGAGTGAGAGAGGGAGAAGCAGGCTTCCCGCCGAGCAGGGAGCCCAACGTGGGCCTCAACCTCAGGATTCCGGGATCATGATCCGAGCCGAAGGTAGACACCCAATGACCCAATGACTGAGCCACCCAGGTGCCCTGCAAAATACAGTATCTTGAGCCAATAAACTGTTGCTTTCCTGGTCTATCATACCAACCTCACAACAAAACACCAAACAAATCATCCTATGACTACCACACCCCATCTCACAGGTGTCTTAGGAGAGAAAAGTCCCATGGAGTATCTGGATTCCCTGACCTTCCTCCCCTGAGACTTCGTCAACATCCACCTATGTATCCAACAGGAATTTCAAGCTCTGGGGCACTGCAAAGATGATCACACCTCACTCCCGACCCCTCCCCCGAATCAAGAGAACCCTGGGTACTTCACTGTCTCAGTGCCTGTTGCATCCACCTGTACTGAAGTGTGTCTGACTTAGTGAAAGCCTGTAAATATGCATCATGTCATCCTGGGCCTCCTTTTACAGACCTCTGAGTTCTAAGGGAAAGTAATAAGCAAGCTACCCAGGCTGCTTTAAGGAAAATGTTTACAGAACTGTAGCTTTCTAACAGCTCCCACTGAAAAGGAAGAGCACTCTTTTTTTTTTTTTTTTTAAAGATTTTATTTATTTGACAGAAACACAGCTAGAGAGGGAACACAAGCAGCGGGGAGTGAGAGAGGGAGAAGCAGGCTTCCCGCCGAGCAGGGAGCCCGATGTGGGACACGATCCCGGGTCTCCGGGACCATGACCTGAGCCGAAGGCAGCCGCTCAACCGAGTCACCCAGCTGCCCCGCAAAGGAAGAGCACTCTTAATGTATTCCTCTCTTACAGATATGTCAAAGTGAGCTGAAGAGCTGTGCTTGCCTTGAAAGGGGCTGACAATCTGCTCTCCCTACCACAAGTCCCTCCTTTTCCCCCTAAGTTTCCCTTTTACTACAGAGCTGGGAAAAGAAACAAACCTATTAGTGGGAATGAAGGATTCCACTACTTTTGACAGCGAACATAAATTTTTCTCGGATAGCCTAGATCCTAATTAAATTAAAACCATACCTAATGTGAGAGAAAGTTGACACCTCTCTCCCAATCTATACATTTCATAAGAAGTCCAAGTTCAAGATGCACATTCTTTACCTTTTGCCAATATTTCTTCCCTGACTCGCTGCTTCTCCACTGCTGCTTCCATTCCTTCTTTTGATGCTCTGAACCTTCTGGAACGCTGCTGGTTCATTTTAGCACGTGGTGCCTGTAAACATTATTACACAGTCATACAATATTATTCAAAGTATGTGTAACACTTACATTTTCAATCAGTTGTTCTTACAAAATAGTACACTAAAAAGGAAAAGTTATATTTCTAATAAACCTTTAATGACAGACAGTAAATCCTGAGAACTTAAATTTTAAGGTTCAAGAACTTAAAAGCTGACCAAATGAGATTCACCATGCCCCATAAAAGCAAAAGAAAACAATTTCTTAATCTGTAGGACCTCACCGTACTTCTATATTATATTTCCCACAATAACCACTTTGTCTCTACAAGAGAGCAAAGCAACTAGAAATGGACTAAAGTTTTAACTGAAAATACTTTTGTATTACTCTGACCAAATATAATTTAAAATCACTGGAAAAGCTTAAATGAAATGAACTGGACTCCAAGATTTTGAAATTCCTGAACTGAGTTTTGGGGTTAGAAGGGACTCAAGTATCCTGTCTACGTAAAATAAGTTATTTTAAATTCTTTTTCTTTTTTTAAAGATTTTATTTATTTGACACAGAGAAACACATCCAGAGAGGGAATGCAAGCAGGGGGAGTGAGAGAGGGAGAAGCAGGCTTTCCCACCAAGCAGGGAGCTCAATCCCGGGACTCCGGGATCATGACCCAAGCCAAAGGCAGGCGCTTAACAATTGAGCCACCCAGGCACCCCTTAAATTCTCTTTTACATAGTTCCCTTTCCTTTAAAATAAGACCACCTAACCTAACACTTTCAAGTACCAAGTTCTCTGATTCAAATTTATACTCCAACAAAAACATGTTACACTCCTGATCATACAAACATACAGACATACAGATGCTCATATAGGTATGCATACAGTTTATCTAGGCAGTAAGGGTACACTGGATGTAAAGTGAAAGATCTTCTTTAAGATCCTTCACTAATATGAATTGAAATATACTCCAAATATGATATTCCTGTTCTCTCTACTTTTCACTGCACTTTAACTGCAACTTACCAAGTTATCAAGTAGCTAACTATTTTTCATTACGTAAAGAGAACCTCACAGAAAAGTTAATCTTCTTGGACCAAAGTTTTCTAGATTTTCAAAGTCATTCCATTAGCCACTAGGATTACTAAATCTAAAAGAAAGATAATCTATTTGTGCATAGCTAAAAAAATTTTAGGGTTATGATTTACCTTAATTTTCCTTAAACGCTGATAATATAGTTTACTGGTTATTTATAAGCTAAGCTAGTTGACAGGGGACCTATCACCTTACATCAGTGAGTTATTGCCCGCTTTTTTTTTTTTTTAAAGATTTTATTTATTTATTTGACAGAGAGAAACACAGCGAGAGAGGGAACACAAGCAAGGGGAGTGAGAGAGGGAGAAGCAGGCCTCCCGCCAAGCAGGGAGCCCAACGTGGGGCTCGATCCCGGGTCTCCAGGACCACGACCCGAGCCGAAGGCAGTCGCCCAACCAACTGAGCCACCCAGGCGCCCCGAGTTATTGCCCTCTTAAAGCATTTTGAAAACTACTCACTGCCCCTAAGAGAAAATCCAAAGTCCTAAGCATGGCAATAAAGCCTTCTCAAGACAATGCTCTACTTGCCTTTCCAATCTAAAACATCTATAATTGCTCAAATGTGTTAGTGTGGTCAAAGGCATGGGAAGTGTATTTACTGGGCCCATATGAGAAATCCAGAGTCTTCATTCTTCCTATCTATTCCTCTGATCCCCTTCCACTGCCCACCAATCTCCTCTTATTCTTTATACGGCAAGAAATGGGACAAAGGTCACCTCTTAACTCCCTCGGTAGCACTGATTTCCTCTTCCCTCAGCACCCTGCTTATCTAGTTACCTAAGTAAGGTATCTAGTACCTATAAAGCCCACAAGTAACTACCCTGCTCATTTATCTCTGTCCCATTAGTGGTAAGCCCTTCAAAAGAAAGGGCCATCACCATTATCCCCAGTATCTCACAGTATCTGGCACAAAGCAGGTACAAGAAATGTCTGAATGAATGACTGAAGGATCAGACTGCCTTTATCAGGTTCACCAAGGTCAACATGTTTCATTATTTAGCTGATTTTCACACTAGACACTCGGAACAGCAAAAACAGGAATAGAGGATTCTAAGTTAACTTTTTCTAGCACTTACCACTCCATCTATTGCCATGTAGAGAAGTCGTCTTGGTCTTACAATACTGAAAAGTCTGTCAATGTACTCAAAAATTGCAACCATCATTTCATCCTCATTTTTTGGTGCTGGTCTACAAGGACAAACAAACAACATAATAGAATACAGTACTTCCCTATAACTTCTGCTGTCATGACAAAAATGGGTTACGTACTTGTCTTCAGGATGAGTACAGGGATGGATGATTCCGTTCATATCCAAATACAGATTATCAAACTCCACATCATTTGGATTTGGTTTACTGGCATCAACAGGAATCTTTACACCATTGCATTCTTTTGGCTAAGAGAAAAGTGACAATAATAGTTTGATTGTTCAAGTCTAAAATTAAAACATCCTAGGCTCAGTATGAACCCATTTCACTTCCGAACTGAACACTTTAAGCCATCTTTAAATTAGAAGATAAGAAATGATTTTACTCCTTAAAGCAAACTAATGCAGATATTTTATCTGTGAAAAGTAGACAGCTTCCAACAAGTTTATCTCGATTACATGAGAGATATTTATCAAATTCTCAAATCATTCAGTTGTCTGAGTGAGAAACCATGGGAGTCGTCTTAGAATTCTTCCCTCCCCCCACCATCTATTATTAATTAGTAAGTCCATCAATCTAACCTGAAAAAGGCCTCTCCACTTCACTTCCTCTCAGTCCCACTGCCATGACCATCACTGCATCATCACTGGCCTCAAAGATTGATCCTTATTAGCCTTCTGTCCTGCCACAGTATTATTTAGGCCAACTCCATCTCTTCTGAATTCCTAGAAAACCCTCTGCCATCTCCCACTGCTCTGCGCGAAGTTTCTCCTTCTGTCTTCGTGCCCACACTCACCTTCTGAAACCTTACTGATTTTCCACAGTCTAATGACGAAGATCAAACATCACTCATTATAACTCTTTGTAAACATCTCTCAGAAAACTGAGAAATCCTTCTGTATTTATTTAAGAGAGAGCGAGAGAGCGCGTGCGCACAACTGGGAGGAGGGGCAGAGGCACAGGGAGAAACAGACTGCCCACTGAGCAGGGTGCCTGACATGGGACTTGATCCCAGGACCCCGCTAATGACCTGAATTGAAGGCAGACACTTAATTGAGCCACCCAGATACCCCTCAACTGTATTTTTGTATTGAATATTACCTTTGTGTTTTCTTCCAGAGCTTCAGTGAATGATAAGAATATGAGATCAGAATTTTTACTGTTAGTGAAAGTCATTTTAAAAAAAAGTTCCCTAACACATGTAAAGCATCATCTGTAACAGCAAAAAACTGTGAACTTAAAAGCCATCATGTACATCATGGAAGAGCCTCAAAAACATTCTAAGTGAAAGCCAGTCACAAAAGACCATCCCATTTATATGAAAAATCCAGGACAGACATGAATCTACAGAGAAAGAAATAGATGAGTTTCAATCTGGGAGTGGGGGAGGAGAAGTATAATAGAAATAAATGCAGGGGCGCCTGGGTGGCTCAGTTGGTTAAGCGACTGCCTTCGGCTCAGGTCATGATCCCAGAGACCCGGGATCGAGTCCCACATCAGGCTCCCTGCTCGGCGGGAAGCCTCCTTCTTCCTCTCAGTTCCCCTGCTTGTGTTCCCTCTCTGGCTGTGTTTCTGTCATATAAATAAAATCTTAAAAAAAAAAAAGAAAGAAAGAAAAAAAAAGAAATGAATGCAAATGAGTGCAATACTTCTTTTGGGAGTGATAAAGTGTCCGAAAATTAGGTAACAGTAACAACTCTATATAAACCACTGAATTGTACATTTTAAACAGGTGAATTTTATAGCATATAAATTACATCTCAGTAAAACTATTAAAAGAAAGAAATGAAAGGTCAACTTGATTAGAGGGAAAAAGAGCCCACAGAATGGATTAATAAACTGTAGATGTCCCTACCAGAATGCCAGACACAAGTGAGAGCCAAAGAAATTAAGTACAGTCACAAATCTACTGAGCCAAAAACACACAAAAAACAAAACCAAAAACCACCAAATTTCAGAAGAATACAAACAGTTCCACTGATAGTTATAAAACAGAAAAATAATAATGGGTATTGTTCAGGGCTGAGATACACAGTGAAAGCACAAGAAAACAAGAAAACCAAGGGAATGACTTCGTGGCCCTGATTGTTATCTCTGAGAGAGGGAAAGGATAAGATTGCATTTCAATATACATTTATAATTGGGAAAAAAAGGGTATCACGAAAGGCAGAACAAGGAAGCAGCTTTCAGACAGTGCTCTGTACATATGTTTGGGTATCAGGAAAAAGGGCCTTGATCAGAAGAAGTGAATGGGATAAAAATGGTAAAGTAAGCAAGAGGTCAATTTTGGCGGTGTCTATTTTAATAGAGGACAATCTGATAAACTCTCTGCCAAAAAATAAAGACAAACTCTACAAAGGAAGGAGGCGCTCAACTTCTCCATCTAACCTCTATACTCCAAAGTGCACACATCCCTTTTTCTCTGTACCAAGCAAGACACCAGACTCAAGAGAACCAAGACTCATTGTCTTTATGGCTCCCCAGGAAGTCAGGTTAAAAATATTTTAGACTTGGCTATATGATCTCAGATGCAACAACTCAGATCTGCTTTTGCAGAGTGAAAGCAGCCACAAACAAAATGGCTATGAATGGGTATGACTGTGTTCTAACGTAACTGTATGTACAAAAACAGGAGGCCACTGGCTTGCTAATAACCTCTGCCCTTTGTCCATAGTACATCACTAGGCATACTGCAGCTCCTCAATGAATGCTGGGTATAGCTGTATGAGAATTCCTATTTATACTACCTAGAAAATATAGCATGGTGCAGGGAGGCATGGGGGGGAGAGGGGCGTTAGTGGGGGGGGGGAGCATTCCAGGAATTTCCAATCATAAGACTGCAAACATATTTCCCTCTCAGAATTACTGCAGATATATTCAACATGCTAATTATGTAAATTTAGAGTTTCTTCGAGAGGAGACTTTGATGCTCAACAAAGGAACTCACTCCTCCAGAGCCTTGCCAAATGCAATGCCAATGTGTTTCCTGCTGGTTAAAGAGAGATCTTTATCAATGAAAGGGCACATAAAAGGAGAGCCACTCTGAACCCCAAAACCAATTCATTTCAATCACCTTTTCATTACCTTTTGGATTTTCCAAAATGACGGAACATACATTGCAGCCTTCCCTTTCTAACCCACTACAAGACTAACAACAAATAAACACCCACAACTGCAAACCTGTGACAGAAAACCAGAATCCTCTGTGTCTGAAAACTCATAAGGGATACCTGAAATGTGGAAAACTAGTACATCTGACAGCCTAAAACATGCAGACAGGAGCTTTCCCGCCAAGAACTGGGTAAATACAAGAGGGCTCCAGGCCCAGAGAGGGACTCAAGGAACAGCCTCTGGATGATCCAGCAGCACCAGCAGCACCAACAGCCAACGGGGTCAGTCCCCTGCATTCTCCCCCTCCCTTACCACTCAGGACCAAGCAAGATGGGTGCTTGAGGAGGAAAGGCAGTGGAGTATCTTGGCTGACCCGTAGTTTCCCAGAGGAACAAGGAACATACCTACCTGGAAGGCGGCAGTCGTGGCAGTTTTTGCCTAGCAAGAAGCCTTCTCCACTTCATGGAAAAAAGGGTATATATACATATATACATATATATATCCCAAATAGGCAGTCTGAGAAATCATCCTATTTGTTTGATAAAGATGCCAAGGAATCAAGGTAAAAACGATATTTTAAAAAGTAAAGATAGTACAACAAATACACAAATAGTGAGTCTGTATAAAAAGATACTCTACAGGGCACCTGGGTGACTTCAGCCCTTAAGTGTCTGCCCTCATTCAGCTCAGGTCATGATCCTAGTGTCCTGGGAGTGAGCCCTGCATCGGGCTCCCTGCTACGCAGGAGACCTGCTTCCTCCTCTCCCACTCTCCCTACCTGTGTTCCCCCCACACTGTGTGTCTCTCTCTGTCAAATAAATGAATAAAATCTTCAACAACAACAACAACAAAAGATTCTCCACAACTTTTAACATAAACCACTCAAAATTAATTCACACCAACTTACTGTTCTAGTCAACCTGACAAGGCTTTCTGGCTCCTCAAACGTGAGGAAGAAATCACTACTTTTAGTAACAGCTAAGTAGATGCATTTCCGTTTAAGCCTGCCTACTACTTAACATCAGCATTAGAAAAATCATGAATCCTAGCTGAGGTCCCACTGTAAAGAAAGTTCCTACGGTTGAAGTCAGATACACACTACAGAACTCAATTTTAGAATCCCCTAGATTTCTCCAGCCAGCTAGTTTGCAGGAGAGAACCAAGGGAGTAAGACAGCTGGGAGGAACCTTCCTTTGGTTGGAACAAATACCCAATATTAACCTCAGAAAGTAATCCCTGGAAGAAACCAGTTTGACTGGACTATCTATAGAGGAATTTCTGCCCCAGGGCACTAATGAAAACCACAGAGCAAAGGGCCAAAATCAGTGGAGTTTAACTGCTGGGTGTGATCAGAGAAAGTGGGAGAGAGCCCTAACTTTACCTCCCTAAACAACAAGATCAGAGCCATGTACAACACAGTGAGAAAGAAACATAGTTCACTACAATAATCTAACCGGTAAATAAACCTGAACACATAACAAGCCCTGGAATGAGGCAGGGAGGGGGCACCCGTACCCAGCAGTGCTACTGGTATATTACCTAAAATGTCCTGTTTGCATCAAAAAACTACTAGGTATGCAGAAAAACAGAAAAAAATAAGCCACAGATCAGAAAAAGACAAACAACAAAAACCATCTGTGTGTCCAGATGTCATATTGAACAAAAGATATTTTAAAGTATCTATTATAAAAGTATGCTTGAAGAAAAAAAGGAAGGTAGGATTACAGTCTGTTTCAAATAGAGAATGTTAACAAAAATAAAAATTAAAAATAACAACACTGTAATTCTGGAGTTGCAAAGTACAAAACTTAAAACAAAAAACTCACCTGAAACACCCAACAGCAGATATGAACAAGCAAAAGAATTAGAAAACTCAGACAGATGAACAGACTATTACACAAATCAAAGAGAGGGGGGCGGTGAAGGAAACCCGAGAGGAATATGGGACACAATGAAATGCATGTGAACACACATGTAAATGGAGTATCACTAGAAGGAGAGGGGAAAGAGGAAAAGAAAAAATACTCAAGAAAATAATAACGAAAAAACTTCCCAAATGTATTGAAAAACAACAGCCTAAACATGCAGGAAGCTCCGAGAGCTCCATGTATGATAAACATAAAGAAAACCACAATGGACACAGCAGAGTAAAAATGCTGAAGATAAAAGAAAGAAACCTTTAAAAGAATCACCAGAAATGAGTCACTTTATAAGGAAACCTCGATGAGATTAGCAGCTGGCTCCTGGCAGAAATAACAGAAATGAGAGGGCAGTGGGATAAGATCTATAAAGGGCAGAATGCAAAACCTCTTAGCCAAAAATCTTAAACCAAGGAAAATTACTGTTCAGAAATGAAAGTGAAGGGGCACCTGGCTGGTTCAGTCCTTATAGCATATGACTCTCAATCTCAGGGTTAAGAGTTCAAGTCCCAGGCTGGGTGCAGAGTCTACTTAAAATTAAAACAAAAACAAAAATTCCAAGGTGAAAAAAAAGACTGCCAGATAAATAAAAATTCGGAGAATCTGCTGATATCAAAAGCAACTGAAGAAAATACTAACGCCAGTTCTTTAGGTTGAAGTAGCCATAATAAAGGTGAATACGCATATTTTTCATCCTTTCTTTTCTTAACTGATTTAAAAAGCAATTGTATTAAATGATGCTATATAATGTACCACGGCTTATAACACAATGTAATATAAGTGCAATATATTTCCCAGTAATAGCACAAACAGAAATGGAATGGGAGCAAAGTTGACATGGGCGAAGAAAATTCCTCTAAATAGTATAGTAATAATTATAATGCACTGTTGGGTTTATAACATTAATAAGTCCAATATGTATACAGCAATACCACAGAAAAGGGGAAAATGGGAATCAAGCTACATAGCAGTAAAGGTTCTATAATATCACTGGAATTAAACTACTATAAATCTAAAGGTGATAAGACGCACAGCTGACCCTTGAACAACATGGGTTTGAACTGCACAGGTCCACTCATACACGGATCTCTAAGAGTTGACAGCAAAAGCTGCAAGACATTAACTTACAACTGCTCACCCTACTCTTCATGGGACCAAACTGAAGGTGACCAGCCACCCTCTGAGTAGCGGAAGAGGCCAGCTAAGCCTGTCAGCAGCCCTCGGAGAGGGACTGAGTCCCTACCGGGACCAGGTAGGGCTGCACGTCGCCACATGTGCTGATGAGGTGGTTGTACTGAGTGTCCAGGGCTGGCAGGCAAGAGGCCAGGCCCAACCGGAGGAATCCACCCAGAGGGCAGGAACAGTCTTGGACCTCAGGTCCCTCTTGCATCAGGTATAAACTCCTCTGCACAGCTGTGCCCGAGGCCTGTGCCTCCCAGATGCCAGTACACTCACACATGGCACAGGCTGGTTACACCTCCAGGCAGATGGGGCAGCTTTTCTAGGCTTCCAGATCATTGTTGCTGCGCATAGGCCTGCCTGGTGGTTGCTGCAGAACATCTGCATCTGAGAGCCAGGCCCACCTATATGCAGGGTTTTTTTTGGTTTTGTTTTTTTTTTTCAGTAAATATAGGTATGCTACCATAACTGTGTTTTTTTCTTCCTTATGATTTTTTTAAAGATTTTATTTATTTATTTATTTATTTATTTATTTATTTATTTATTTATTTATTTATTTAACAGAGAGAGACACAGTGAGAGAGGGAACACAAGCAGAGGGAGTGGGAGAGGGAGAAGCCGGCTTCCTGCAGAGCAGGGAGCCCAATGCAGGGCTAGATCCCAAGATCCTGGGATCATGACCTGAGCTGAAGGCAGACGCTCAACAACTGAGCCACCCAGGCGCCCCTTCCTTATGATTTTTCTATTAACATTTCTTTCCACTGGCTTACTATACTGGAAGAATACAGTATATATACATAAACAAACGATGCATTTACTATTTATGTTATCAGTAAAGCTTCCAGTTAAGAATAGGCTATTAGCAGTTAAGTTTTGGGGAGTCAAAGTTTATAGGCAGATTTTCAACTGCATGGGGGCACCCTAAACCCCATGATGCTCAAGAGTCAATGGTATTTGGCAAACCCTAGAGCAACCACTTAAAAAAACACTAAAAAAAAATACAGTGAAAAAAAGGTCAGAAATGAAAGTCAAGTTCTACATTATAAAATACATATGGAAAACAAAAACAGCAGATATAAATCCAACTACATCACTAACATTAAATGTAAATGGATTAAATGTAAATGGATTAAAGAATTCAATCAAAAGTCAGAAACTGTCAGACCAGATTTAAAAAATGATTCAACTATGTTATTTATAGGTACAAGTGTTTACAGGGGACATACTTGTGACTCACAGAAAATGAAAAGTAAATGGATAGGAATACCATGCAACAGCAGCCACAAGAAAGCTAGAATTGTTAATACTAATATCAGACAAAATATACTTTAAAAAATTACCAGAAATGATATTTTATAAGAGGATCAATCCATCAAGAAATTGCAACAATTAAAAACATAAATGTTCCTAGTAACAGAGCATGAAAATATATGAAGCTTTCCAAAGCCAATGCAAGAAAGGAAATCATAAAGATTAGAATAGGAATAAATGAAATACACTAAAGAAACAGAAGAGAACAATAAATCCAGGAACTGGTTCTTTGAAAAGATAAACAAAACAGATAAACCACTAGCTAGGACTCACCAAGAAAAAGAGAGAACTCAAAATCTGAAATGAAAAAAGAAAGCCAACATCACACAAAGGATTATAAAAGAATGTGAGAAGTTAAATCCTGACAAACTGCACAACCCAAAAGAAATTGGTAAATTCCTAGAAACCTATAAACTAACAAAACTGAATCTGGAAGAAACAGAAAATTTGAACTGATTACTAGCAATGAAACTGAATCACTAGGGATGTCTAGGTGGCTCATTAGGTTTAGTGTCTGACCCCTACTACTGTTGGCTCAGGGCATAATCTCAGGGTTGTGAGATCAAGGCCTGAGTCAGGCTCTGTTGATGGGTGTGGAGCCTGTTTAAGAGTCTCTCTCTCTCTCTCCCTCTGCACATCCCCTCCTACCCCCTTACTTAAAGAGTTAATACCTATTCTTCTCAAACTATTCCAAAAAAAAAAAAAAAAATGAAGAGGAAGGAAAGCTCCCAAACGTATTGCAGGAGGCCAGCATTACCCTGATAGCAAAAGCAAGCAAAAACACTACCAAAAAATAAAACTATACGCCGACATCTCTGATGAACACAGATACAAATACCCCCAACAAAATATTAGCACACTGAACCCAACAATACATCTAAAAAAATCATTCACCATGATCAAGTGGGATTTATTCCAGAGATTCAAGGATTCAAGGGTGGCTCAGCATTCATAAATCAATTAATACGATACATCACATTAACAAGAGAAATAAAGATAAACCATACGATCATTTCAATAGATGCAGAAAAAACACTTGCTAAAGTATAACATCTACTGATGATAAAAAAAAATGCTCAACAAAGCAGATTTAGAGAGAGCACACCTCCATGTAATAAAGACCATATCAGGGTGTCTGGGTCACTCAGTGGGTTAAGCATCTGACTCTTCATTTCAGCTCAGGTCATCTCAGGATCTTGAGATCAAAGTCATACATTGGGCTCTGTGCTAAGTATGGAGTGTGCCTGGGATTCCTTCCCCTGCTCAAATAAATTTAAAAAAAAATAATAAAGACCACATATGAAAAACCCACAGTTAACATCATACTCAATGACAAAAACTTGAAAGCTTTCCTTTAAAAATCAGGAACAAGACAAGGATGTCCACTCTAACCACTTTTATTCAACATGATACTGGAAGTCCTAGCCATAGCAATCAGACAAGAAAAAAAAAAAAAGTCACCCACATTGGTAAAGAAGAAATAAAACTACTACTCTTTGCAGATGATCTGATATTATACATAGAAAACCCTAAAGATCCCACCAAAAAACTACTAGAACTGATAAATTCAGTAAAGTCACAGGACACAAAATTAATATACAAAAATCCTTGTATTTTATACATGAATAATAAAACTCATTTACAGTTGTACCCAAAATGATAAAAGCCCTAGGAATAAACTTAAGTAAGAAGGTGAAAGGCCTGTGCTCTAAAAACTATAAAACTGATGAAAGAAACTGAAGATGACACAGATACTCCATGCTCAGTGATTGAGAAAACCAATACTGTTAAATGTCCATACTATCCAAAACAACCTGCAGATTTAATGCAATCCCTATCCAAATACCAATAACAATGTTCACAGAACTAGAACAAATAATACAAAGCATGTATGGGATCACAAAAGACCCCAAACAGCCAAAGCAATTGTGATATAGAGGTACAAAACTTCAGGTATCACAACCCCAGATTTCAAGATGTACTATATCAAGCTACAGTAATCAAAACAGTATGGTACTGGCACCAAAAAAAAAAAAAAAAGAGTCATAATCAGTGGAAGAGAATAGAGAGTCCCAGAACAAATCCACGTATACATGGTAAACTAATCTATGACAAAGAAGGCAAGAATATACAATGAAGAAAAGACAATCTCTTTAACAAATGGTGTTGGGAAAACTGGACAGCTGCATGCAAAAAATGAAACCACTTTCTTACACCATGCACAAAAATAAACTCAAAATGGATTAACAAAGCACCTAAATGTGAGATCTGAAGCCATAAAACTCCTAGCAGAAAACACTGGCAATAATTCTCTGACACTGGCCATAGACACAGTTTTCTAGATATGTCCCCTCAGGCAAGGGAAACAAAAACAAAATTAAATTGCTGGGATTATACCAAAATACATGTTTACACAGTGAAGGAAACCATCAATAAAACAAAAAGGCAACTTAGCGAATAGAAGACATTTGCAAATGATATGTCCTATAGGGGTTAATATCCAAAACATATAAAGAAATTATACAACATCAAAAAAACTCAAATAGTCCAATTTAAAAATAGGCAAAGGCCCTGAACATTTTTCCACAGAAGACATATAAATGGCCGACATAGGAAAAGATGCTCAACAGCACTAATTATCAGAAAAATGTAAATCAAAACCACAAGATATTCCATATCTGTCAGAATGGCTAAAGTCAACAGAAGAAATAAGTGCTGGTGAGGATGTGAAATAAAAGGAACTCTTCCGTACTGCTGGTAAGAATGCAAATTGGTGCATTACTGTGGATTAAATTAAAAACAGAATTAGCACATGATCCAGTTAATTCCCCTACTGGGTATTTACTGGAAGAAAACAGAAACACTAATTCAAAAAGACATGCACCCCTATGTTTACTGCATTATTTACATTAGCCAACACATGGAAACAACCCAAGTGTCCATCCACAGATGAATGGGTAAAGAAATTGTGACACACACACAGACAGACACACACACACACACACACACACACATACACACACACACACACACACACACACACTGGGATATTACTCAGCCATTAAAAAGAATGAGATCTTGCCCTCTGCAACAACATGATGGACCTAAAGGATATAATGCAAAGTGAAATCAGTTAGACAGTGAAAGACAAATACCATATTTCACTCATATGTGGAGGTGTAGAAACAAAACAAACAACAAAGACAGAAAGACAATCAAAAAACAGACTTATACTGGGGCGCCTGGGTGGCTCAGTTGGTTAACACAAATCTTTTAATAAGTGACAGAAATGAAAAAATTGATAATTCAACAGTAATGTAAAAACTTTAATACTCTTCTTTCAATGATGAGTAACACTAGACTGAAGATCAGTAAGGAAACAGATGAGGTGAATGACACTATTAACCAACCAGTTCCAACAGACTTCTACAGAACACTACATCAAAGAACAGAATATACATTCTCAAACTGCATATGGAACATTTTCCAGCGGACCAAACACTGGGCCATAAAACAAATCTCAAAAAATTTAAAAGCATAGGGCGCCTGGGTGGCTCAGTGGGCTAAAGCCTCTGCTTTCAGCTCAGGTCATGATCTCAGGGTCCTGGGATCGAGGCCGCATTGGGCTCTCTGCTCAGCAGGGAGCCTGCTTCCTCCTCTCTTTCTGCCTGCCTCTCTGCCTACTTGTGATTTCTCTATGTCAATAAATAAATAAAATCTTAAAAAAATTTTTAAAAGCATAAACATTATTCAAAATATCTTCTCCGGCCACAATGAAATCAAATTAGAAATAACAGGCAAATTCATAAGTAAGTGGAAATTAACACACTCATAAATAAATAACCAATGAGTTGAAGAAATCAAAAGAGAAATCGGAAAATACTTTGAGATGGATGAAAATGAAGATACAACATACCAAAACTTATGGTATAGAGTTGAAGCAGTGTTCAGAAGAAAACTTACAGCTGTAAATATCTATATTACGAAAGACCTCAAATCCATAACCTAACTTTATAGATTTTGCACCTTAAGACACTAGACAATATATGCACCTTAGGGCTCTAGAAAAATAATAGCAAATTAGACTCAATGCAAGCAAAAGAAATGACATTAGAGGAAAAAGTAATAAAACAAAATAAAAAGGTAAAAAGAAAAAACCTTTGAGACCAGAGTTGGTTCTCTCAAAAGATCAACAAACCTTTAGTCAGTTTGACCTAGAAAAAGAGAAGATTCAAATTACTAGAATCAGAAACAAAAGAGAGGACAGGAGGTTATTGCCAACTTTACAAAAACAAAAAAGGTCATGAATAGTACACCAACAAATTAGGTAACTTAGATGAAACATACAAATAGAAAGGCAAACTACAAAAATGACAAAATAATTGGAATAAACCTTTATGAGGCAAAACCTGTAAAAAGCAAACAAACACAAAACAAAAACCAAAAGCTACAAACCAAAAAACAAAAAACAAAACTACCCACAAAGAAAAGTCCAAGTTTAGGGATGCCCAGGTGGCTCAGTTGGTTAAGGATCTGCCTCCAGCTCAGGTCATGATCCCTCCTGGGATCATGTGCTGCTTCAGGCTCCCTGCTCTACTGCGGAGTCTGCTTCTTCCTCTGCCTGCCCTCCCCCTGCTTGTGTGCACCCGCTCGCTCTTGCTTGGACAAATAAAATCTCAAAAAAAAAAAAAAAAAAAAAAGTAAACCCCAAACCTAAATGGTTTCTCCACTAAATTCTACCACTCAAAGAAGAAGAATTAACACTAATTCTTCACAAATTCTTCCAAAAACAAGAAAAGGAAGAAACACTTTCCAACACATTTTATGAGGCCAATATTATCCTGATAACCAAAATTAGACAAAGATGCTACAAGAAAACAAAACTACAGACTCTCTTATGAACATGGCTGTAAAAGTCCTCAAAAAATACTGGCAAATCGAATCTGGCAATACACAAAAAGAATTATACAGCATGACCGAGCAGGATTTATCCTAGCAATGCAAAACTGGCTTAACATCAAAAAATCAACTAATGCAATACATCACATGAATAGAATGAAAGACAAAAATCACATGACCATCTCAATAAATGCAGAAAAAGCATTTAAGAATATCTAACACCCTTTCATGGTAAAAACAAAACCAAACAATCACTCAATAAACTAGGAATGGAACATAAGTTCCTTACATAAAGGGCATCTACAAAAACAACAATAACAAAAACCAGTTAACATCATACTTAATGATGGTGAAGTAGATGGTTTCCTTTTAAGGTTAGGAACAAGGCAAAGATGTCCACTCTTTGCCCTTTCTATTCTAAATTGTCATGGGGGTTCTACCCAGGGCAATTAAGCAAGAAACAGAAGTAAAATGCATCTATATTGTAAAGGAGGAAGTAAACTCTCTTTGTATGATGTGATCTTATATACAGAAAATTCTAAATTAGCCACTAAAAAACTATTAGAATATATGAGTTCAACAAGGTTGCAGGATACAAGATCAATATATATATAAAAAAAATTTTTAATTTCTATACACTTGCCACAAACAACTCAAAAATAAGAAAACAATTTCATAGTAGTATCCTAAAACTTACACTAATCAAAGAAATGTAAAATCTATACTCTGAAGTGGATTGTAAAATTCATATGCAATTGCAAGAAAGCCAGAATATACAACATATTCCTCAAAAAAGAATAAACTACAGGACTTACACTTCCAGATTTCAAAATTCACTACAAAGCAACGGTAATCACACTATGGTACTGGTACAAGGAAAAACATACAGATCAAAAGAACAGAAATGAAAGATGAGACATAAACCCATACATCTACAGTCAACTGATTTTTTGTTGTTGTTGTTGTTTTGTTTTTTTAACTGATTTTTTAACAAGGTGCAAAACCACTCAATTAGCAAAGAACAGCTTTCAACAAATGGTGCTGTAATAACTGGATAGTCACATACCAAAGAATGAAGTTGGACTCTAACATTGCATCAGATGCAAAAGTTTACTCAGAATGGATGCAACATGCACATTTAAGAAGTATAAAGCTCTCAGGAGAAAACACAGGCATAATAAATCTTCATGACTCTGGATTTGGCAATGGATTCTTAGATGAGACTCCAAAAGCACAACCAACTAAAGAAAAAATAAACTAGATTTCCTCATCATAAATTAAGAACTTCATGCTTCAAAGGGCACTGTCAAGAAAGGAGAAACACAACCCCAAGTAGGAAAAAAACAGTTTCAAGTCATGTAATCATGTGCTGCTTGTATTCAGAATACGTACATTTTTTAAACTCTTCCAATTCAATCCAAGGACAACCCAATTTAAAAAAAGGCAAAGAATATGAATAGACATTTCTCCCAAAAAAGATCCACGAATAGCCAATAAGCACATGAAAAAAGACGCTCAGTATAATTTAGTCCTAAAGGAAATGTGTAAGTCAAAACTACAGTGAGATATCAACTTCACACCCATTAGGATGGTGAAAATAAAGTTGGATAACAAGTACTAGTGAGAATGTGGAGAAATTAAAACCCTGAAACACTGCTGGTGGGAATTAAAATGTTGCAGCCATTTGGGAAAACAGTCTGGCAGTTCTTCAAATAATCAAACAGTTACCCTATAACCCAGGATTTCCACTTCGAGGTATATACCCAGTAAATGAAAATATGTCCACACAGAAACCTATACGTGAATGTAGCACCATTACTCATACCAGTCAAAAGGTGGAAACAACCCTTCAAAAGTCCATCAACACACAAATGGACAAACAAAATGTGGTACATCCACACCACACAATGAAGCATTATTTAGCTATAGAAAAGAATGAAGTACTGATACATGCTACAACATAGACGTAACCTTGAAAACATGTTAAGTGAAAGAAGCCAGCCAGAAAAAAACAGACTATATGATTCCATTCACATGAAAGTCACAACAGAGAAATCTATGGAGACAGAAAGTAAACATGTGGCTGCCTATGGATAGGAATAGAAGGGGCAGGGGATAGTCGGTTGGAAGCAACAGGGTACAGGTTTCTTCCTGAGGTGATGAAAATGTTCTGAAAAGGGCTGTGGCAATGGTTGCCCACATCCATTAATATACAAAAAACCATTTAATTATAAACTTTAAATGTATGAATTGTATAGTACATGAATCATATATCTTAACAAAGCTACCTAAAAGTGTAGTAGCCATCTCCTCCAAAAGTATTATACTAATCAAAATTGAATGCAGAATCAGGGACCAACAGCCTCTCTGTTCAGTACTGTCTCTCTTGCCCTTAGATTAGTGCCAGTCGTAAAAAAGGACTCAATCAAATAGAAGGAAGAGAGAAAAAAAGCAGGGTAGGAAACCTGGATTTCATTTCATGAAAACAGAGCATTATTTCATGCTACACAATACTACCAAAAGTTAGACACAAATAGATCCCCAATTTTACTTGGACATACAAACTCCTGAAACTTAATTTAGCAATAAGATTCTGAAATATCAAATGTCTGTACAAGCAATGTTTGAAACACTTAACTTGTATTAATTGATTTAATTCACACAACAACCCTGTGTGGCATATATATCACTGATCTTCATTATTTATAAATACCACATTTGCTAATTCACCTACTTACTAAAAACTTTTTGGTAACCCCAAAATCAGTATTTGCAGCACTCTCACAGTCATTCATAAACATGAGAAGAGCAGTGAAAAATTTGAGTTCACCAACATGCACACTCCCAGCTAAAGTCAAAAAGGCAACACTGCCTTGTTTCAGCTCTCACACAGAAATAACCAGAGCACAGAGACTGCTGGGAGCAGCACAGTATAATGCAAGAATCGCCAGTTTAGAGTTTAGAGGAGTTTAGGCATCTTTCTTTTATTTCTTTCTTTTCCTTCTTTCCTTCC
>PITA01014221.1:23358-54485 GCA_004023965.1 Spilogale gracilis | reverse complement strand
GCGGACAGGACAGAGGCGGTAAGTGGGGACAGCCTTTTTCCGGGGCCTAGTGTGAGAGTAGGACTTGGCCTTAACTCTTTCCACAAAGGCTTCCAGGAGGAGGTGTTCGTGAGCCGGGCAGGATGAGGCGGGAGGGTGGGGGGCGGGGGTCGGCGGGGAAAGGGTCCCAGCTCCCTTTGGGAGAAGTTGACCCGAGGTTTTGCCTCCTGCTCCAGCCCTCCCCCCTCCTGCACAGAGCCCTGCCTGCCCGGCCAGTGGGTTTAGCCCGGGGCTAATCCGACAGAGGTGGGTCTCAAATCACTCGTGAGACTGGGCACCTGGGGGTGGGCGGGGGCGAGGTGGGAGAAGGAAGGAGTGAGTGCCGCGGGCGGGTCTGGGGAGGGGCCCCGCAAGCCGCTCAGGTGCCACTCAGCCTCTGCTGTCTGTGCACACAGTCCACCCCGAGGAAGAGCTCTGTGGAGGAGCCCGAGCCCGAGCCCGAAGCCACAGAGGGGGATGGCGACAAGAAGGGGAGCGCCGAGGGTAGCAGTGATGAGGAAGGGAAGCTGGTCATCGATGAGCCAGCCAAGGAGAAGAATGAGAAGGGGGCACTGAAGAGGAGAGCAGGGGACGCGCTGGAGGTAAGAGACTGCCACCTGGGGCCGGGCAGTGGGCAGCTGCTACTTCAGGGACGTCCTGATCTGGGGAGGACCAGCTCCTAGTCTGGGGTCCCTAGACCCTTTTGCTGGCAGAGGGCTGGGGAAGCGGACTGCGGGTGTGCCCAGGAAGGGGCCTCTTGAGCAGGGAGCGCTGCCAGGTGGCTGGGTCCTCCTTCTCCAGACTCAGTGGGCCTCAGCTCTGCCATTCCTACCTAGGACTCCCCTAAACGTCCCAAGGAGGCAGAAGACCCCGAAGGGGAGGAGAAGGAAGTAGCCCCCCTGGAGGGTGAGAGGCCCCTCCCCGTGGAGGTGGAGAAGAACAGCACCCCCTCCGAGCCCAGCTCGGGCCGGGGGCCTCCTCAGGAGGAAGAGGAGGAGGAGGAGGAAGAGGAGGAAGAGGCTGCCAAGGAGGATGCTGAGGCCCCAGGCATCAGAGATCACGAGAGGTGAGAGAGCCCCCTGTCCTGAGGCAGCTGGGCTGGGGGGGGGCCCAGCCCCCCGTGGAGAGGAGGAGGAGGAGGAGGAGGAGGAGGAGGGCCTGCAGCGGGAAGCCGGGTGGGCTCCCGCAGGAGACTGGCACTGGCTGGGGTGCGACAGTGTGGCCACACGATAACCCTTCTCCCTCCACCCCTCCCCCGCAGCCTGTAGCCACCAATGTTTCAAGAGGAGCCCCTGCCCCGTTCCTGCTGCTGTGTGGGTGCTACTGGGGCGACTGGCCCTGGCCTGCAGACTGGGGACCCCCCCACCCCCGCTCTCCTCCTCCACTTAGTCTCCCCACTCCAGGCCCAGCCCCTGCAGATTGACCTGGATGGGGCAGGCCAGCTGGCCCTCACATCCACGTCCCCAGCTCCCCTGGGATCTGATCTGAGGCAGGGCCCTGTCTTCCACTTCACGGGCTGAGATGAGACCTTTGTGTCCCTCCCTTCCTGGAGCTGTTTCTGAGGGTACTGCTGGGGCCTGGACTGGCTGTTTCCCCCTCCTGACACCTCCTCCCCACCCCCACCCCACCCCCCAGCCTTCTGAACCTCTGGGTTAGCTGGGATCAGAGGTGGGAGTGGAAAGGATGGAGAATAGACAGCAGAGTCGACTTCCGGGGGCCTTAGAGGGGTGATCTTCTACTTGGGGAGAGGAGTAGGCAGGAAGATGGCATCTTGTCGCACTCCTGTCCCTTGCCCGGTACCTGTCATCCCAGCTGCCTAGATTCAGGGGAAGTGGGACAGCTTGTGGGGGAGGCTCCCTTCTGGTAAATCTTTGATGATGGGCAACACCCTTTCTTCCTTTGCTGGCCGCGGGACTTGGGAGTGACAGTTGATCATCAGAAGACTGGGGCCTCCTGAGATGGGAAGGGTTGGCTTCACCCAGCTGGGGTGGGAATGCTGAGGAGTCTCTGCCCCCCTTCATCTCTGCTCTGGGGAGACTCCCCCAGCCGCCCTCTCCCCTCCCCCCACGGGCTCAAGGCCAGCCTGCAGTCATTATGTCACCCAGACATAAAGGAAGAGACACATTTTTTAGGAAATGTTTTTAATAAAAGAAAACTACAAAAAAAAAATTTTAAAGACCCCATCCCTTCATGTGGACCCTGCCTCACTCCTTCCCCACTCTTGCCCCCATTTCTGAGGCGCACTGGGAGGCTCCTCTTCCATTTGGGGTTTGAGACTTTTCTTTTTGTAGCTGGGACTTTGGCGTTCCTTCTCCTGTCATTTCCCATTCACGTCCCCACCGGTCTCCTCGGTGTCGTCCCCAGACCCGACCCCCCTGAGAGGACAGGGAGAGAAGTGCCCTCCCCAGCCTCTCAGCGCGGTCTCTGCCTCTCCCCGGTCTCCTGCCTCCCCCTCGCCCCTCTCCCTTGGGCTCTGATGAAAAATTGCTGACTGTAGCTTTGGGAGTTTAGCTCTGAGAACCGTAGATGATTTCAGTTCTAGGAAAATAAAACCCGTTGATTACTAGATTGGATCCCGACTGCTTCCTGGGGGCGCTGGTGAACGGGAGGGTGGGGCGGGGGCGGGAATGCAGAGACCCCCTTCTCGGGGTCTGCACCCCCCATTCCACTCCTGCCAGCCAGTGGGGAGCACAGCTCACCCCACAGTCCCGGGGAGGCCTCGGAGCGGAGGCTAGCGCAAAGAAGTGGGGGGCGGGCGCCCGCAGCCCCCGCCCCCTGTAAGTGGTGGCCTAGGGCCGGGAGGCGGGTCGCGTGGGGTCCCCCGCGACCCCGAGTTGCGTGGAGGGGCCAGAGCGGGTCATCTCGCGTATCTCCCGGAGCTGACATTTTGTGACAAGCTCATCGACTGGCCTTGGAAGGGCCCACGTCTCACCCCTTGGTGCAAAAGCCCTAGTTTCTTAATCGACCCTGGCCCCTGCTGCAGACTTGGGCGCGCGGGGAGAGGACGGGCCTCAGCCCAGCCTGGAAGGGGAAGCCCTCTGCTCCGAATGGAAAGCCACAATCCCCTAGAAAATGGAACCCTTCTCTCTGGAGACTACAATTCCCAGCGGCCCCCGCGCAGAGCGCGTCAGGGAACGAGCCCGGCGCTGAACCCTAGCCCACTCTGCCTTCAACTCCCGACGTGCCTCTCTGTGTTCTTACGCTTCCTTACTTCCTACTGGACCAGATTTCCGGTTTCCAGCGCGCTTCGAGGCGGCGGACTACAACTCCCAGCTTGCAGAGCGCAGTTGGGTCGAGAGTCCGCTTTGCATTTGGACTACACTTCCCAGAAAGCCGAGGGACCGGGGTGGGGGGCGGGCTCCCGGTTCTCCGGCGGGCTGCGTGGCGACGCGGAGGAAAGCAGAGGTGAGCGTCCGGTACCCGGGTGGCGGTGAGCTCGCTGGGCTCGCTCGGGAGCCGGCGTCGGGAACGGCCTTCGTGAGCTGCCTGGAGCGGGTGGGTGCGCGCGGGCGCGCCGCCGGACCACGCCGCGGAAGCCCCCCGAGGACCTCCCCTCCAGGGTGTGCAGGAGACGAGGGCAGGGTCCCGGGGCTTCTGGTCTCCTCCCGGAGCTGCAGACCAGCACCCCTCGCAGCGATCCGGCGGCTGAGCTAGCTCCCGGGGTTCCTTCGTCTGTGGAACCGAGCCTGTGGTCGGGCACCTGCCGCGTCCCTCCCGGGGCGCGGTGGCGAGGCTCCCCGCATTCCGCCTGTCACGGAGCTGTGCTCCCACGCATGTGTTGGATCTGCGGGGCATATCGAGGCCGACGTTAATTGAGGACAACGTTAGACGTCGTCTTCTTCATACTCATAAGTATAAAGAAAAATGACCGACCGTTCGGATAAACCAGTTCGGTTTTGTCTCCCCCCGCACCCCCCGTCCCGCCCGCCATGCGTGTAGTTGGAAAAGATGGAAAGGAGTCGCGCCCCCAGACAGGTCCCTCGCCCCAAACAAGCCCTGGGGCTCTGTCCTTCGCATAATTATTTAATTCCATGCCAGAATATATGTATTTTTAATTTGCCTAAAGACGTAATACCATTCACATTATTCTGTACTGTGCTTTATTAAAATATTGAAAGTAAAACTGTAAAGTCTTCAGGATGATGAAATGCTCAGACGTCCCTTTGCCCTGGGTCACAGGGTGGTGAGCAGGGAGGGCACCTGGGTCTCGGACCCCAGCAGCTCTCAGTGCTATGAGAGTGCACCGTATTTTTTATGATTTTTCAAGGGTTTATTTCAAAAAACAGATTTTACTTAACTTTTTGACACAGAGAGAGCACAAGCAGGGGAATGGCAGGCAGAGGAAGAGGGAGAAGCAGACTCACTGCTGGGCAGGATTGGGGGTCCCGGGACCCTGGCCAGGATCATGACCTGAGCCAAAGGCAGATGCTTAAGACTGAACCAGCCAGGTGCCCTGAAGCGCGCACTATTTTTGCCTCGGTTCTCTGGTTCTCTCATCAGCCCACTGACTTAGTCCGTCATCCAAAATGGGAGGCTCCCCGTACATACTTGGTTGGGAAATCCTAGATTCCGGAATCCTTGAGTCCGACTCTGGGGCACTTTCCTTTAGAAAAGAAGCTGTCTTAGGGAGGAGTGCTTATTTCCCAAATGAGTTTAGGAATGGGAAGCGGTGGAGGGACATTTTAATCCCTTTTATTCTTTGTTTTACCTTCTTGCCTGCTGGCCACGTGCCGCTGTTCGTTCCCCCCCTTGCCTGCCGGTCGCGCTGCAGCCTGTGCTGTATCCCAATAACCGGGTACGGTGTGCCCAGCCCTGCTTGCATCTGCTGGGACTCGGGGGTGAACTAGACGGCAAGGTCCCTGAAGTCAGATCCATGTGGGTCTCAGTGTCGGTTCTCACATTGGAGCTTTAGGCCACGGGCAAGCCACCGAACCTCAGTAAGTCTGAAGTGAAGATAACATCGCAGGAGTCAGTGAGCTCCCTTTAGCAATGGACTGAGTGTAAAAAAGTATTCTTTCCTTTGCTTCTTTGCCCACTTGTTTCTGTCTACTCTGTTTTTGGTTTTTATTTTTTATTTATTATTTTTTTAACAGGAGGCTCCACACCCAACGTGGGGTTTGAACTCAGGACCCTGAGATTAAGAGTCCTATGCTCACCCAACTGAGCCCACCAGGTGCCCCTCTGTCCATCTACGTCAGAGCTCACTAGGAAGGTTTCTGGCTCTTCCCTAGCCTGGGGATTTCTCCCGGCCTCCAGCCATGCGTCTCTCTGCCCTGCTAGCCTTGGCATCCAAGGTCACCCTGCCCCGCGACTACCGCTATGGGATGAGCCGCCCAGGCTCTCTCGCAGACAGGAGGAAGAACCCTCCGGGCACCAGGCGGCGCCGCGTGGCTGTGGAACCCATCTCGGATGAAGAATGGCATCTGTTCTGTGGGGACACAGTGAGCGCCTCGGCGGGGGGTGGGGTGGTGGGGGGCTCCCGGACACCCCCCTCCCTGACCTGCATGTCTTCCCACAGGTGGAGATCCTGGAAGGCAAGGACGCTGGAAAGCAAGGCAAAGTGGTTCAAGTCATCCGGCAGCGCAACTGGGTGGTCCTGGAGGGACTGAACACAGTGAGCAGAGAGATGGGGCTGCTCAGGGAGCCTGTCCCTGCTGCCACTCTGCGCGGAGAGCAGCCCAGGGCGGGAGGGGGGCAGGGGCAGGGGCACAGCTGACCGCTCGGCTGTCCCCTGGGGCTGACCGTGAGCACGATTCTTTCCGACAGCACTACCGATTCGTGGGCAAGACCGCGGACCACCGGGGAACCATGATCCCCAGTGAGGCGCCCCTGCTGCACAACCAGGTCAAGCTCGTGGACCCCGTGGACAGGCAAGCACACGGCCCCGGTCACAGGGTTTCCCGCCCGCCAGCCTCCGTAGCTGCTGAGCGCATTTCTACAAAAGGAACAGTGGGTCATGGGCTCTGAAGTTGAGGGGCTCTCCATCTGATGGACGTGAGCCCCTTCAGGTCACCCCAGTACAGATGGAGCAGTGACAGGATGGTCACCTTACTGTTTTCAGCCACTGATTTTTGGGGGTGGAACGCAGCAGGAAGCCTGGGTTCCCATGCTGGGTTTCTCTCTTCCATCTACTAGGAAACCCACAGAGGTGGAATGGAGATTCACGGAGGCTGGAGAACGGGTCCGTGTCTCTTCAAGATCAGGAAGAATTATCCCCAAACCTGATTTCCCCAGAGCAGACGGCATTGTCCCTGAGGCGTGGATCGGTGAGGCGGGCCGCGGGGCAGGGAGCTGGGTGGGGGTGGTGGGAGCGGGAGGGAGGGGTGTTAAGAAACCCTCCCGCCCATCTTCCTTCCTCTGGCTCAACAGATGGTCCCAAAGACACCTCGGTGGAAGACGCTCTAGAAAGAACCTACGTGCCCCGTTTGAAGACACTGGAGGAGGAGGTGATGGAGGCCATGGGTATCCAGGAGACTCGGAGACACAGGAAAGTCTACTGGTACTGAGCCTGGGGGAGCAGCCTCTCCGCCCTTGCCTTCCCCTTGCCGTCCAGGGCCACCTCTTCTCCAGACCCCAGTAAAGAGCCACAAGTCTTCCCCTGCCTGTAGCTTTTGTCCTCGGGTAGACGGGCACGCCTCGACCCCGGCGCACTGTTTCTGGGACTGACAGAGCCTCATGTCCTAGCAGAGCCTGGAGGGAAGTTGGCCAGCCTCCCCCAGGGCAGGGCCTGCAGCTGCTGGGAGGGAGGAAGACCCATGAGTGATGGGGTGCTGCCCGCCAGGGAGGGCAGCAGGGGTGGGGGGTGTGAGGCCCAGTCGCCGTGCCTCACAGCATCTTTGTAAGGAGACTGCACACCCGTCCTTTTCCACACTGACCATCAGCGGCAGGAAAATGAAGATTTCACTTGTTTAATAAATTAAAAATACATTTTTACATCATCATATGACATGAACACACGGACGGGAAAACCAGGGTTCCAGGGGTAGAGGATGCTGTTCTTTCGGTGAGGGTGAGTGGCCCCTGGGTGGTCTCGATGGCATCTGTCAGCTGTCTTCAGTCTCGAGAAGAGAGAGCGCTTCACCCAGGGGCCTCTTCGTAGCCACCAGAACCAGGTTTCTGGGAGACAGCTCGGGACTAAAGATGGGCAGGAGCTCAGCGTGGAAGCCTAGGAGAAAAGCAGAGCTACTCAGGAAGGAACAGAGCCAACTCAGCCCTCCCTGCACAGCCCGCTCCCCACGGGAGGCCTCAGTGTCGAAGCAGGCCCGGTTCTCCACCGGGAACACGGGTGCCCACTGGAGGGTCTCGGTGCCTGGGTTCCGGCTCCAGATGCCGCTCAGGGTGGGAGCCGGGTGAGCAGGGATCTGCGCTGACCCGGCTCCTGTCCCACCGCTGACTGGCTGGAAAACCACCACAAGGAGGAACCCAGGCTGCCCGGCAGGTACGGGGTCTGGGGGCCCTCACCCTGCTCCTGAAGGTAGAGCAGCCGGTCGAGCAGAATCAGTGTCTCCACCAGTGGGGCGAGGAGCAGGGCCAGGCTGAAGAAGGCCACCACTCGGCCCTCCTGGGCCTGCTGGGCCCGCAGGGCGGCCAGACTGAGTGGGAGCCGGGGCTCCAGGCCCACCCTCTGGAGCCCCCGCTGCACGTACCTGCGGGGTCAGCCACCGGCGGCACTCAGTTTGCTCTTAGAGACTTGCACTGCCCACCCCAAACCGTTCACGGGCTCCCCTAGGATGCACTTGCAAATGTTTCTCTGGCTGTGAGCTGTCCCTCCAGTAGCAAATGAATCGCAGAGTTTATCTTTAGCCAGATCTGCCCGATTATTTAGCTCTACTTTCAGCACTTAAATAACTTGATAGTTCCCAGATGAGAGAACAACTCCCTCCTAAAGAAATTTGGAGAACTGCAGCTGCCCCCGAGACTTCCACATCAACCCTCCCAGGCACATCTAGGACTTTTGGATGAGCCACCAAGCCAGGCTGGGAGAGGAATGAGGCCTTCAGGCGGTGAGGCCCCCTCTCTACCCCATCCCCCCAACTCCCCCAGCCTCACTCTTCGATCTTGAGCTCGTGGACCCTGGGGATCCCCTGCACGCCTGGCCGCCGGAGCTCCGGCCGGGCCCCCCGGATGACGGTCTCCAGCGCCGCCCGGTAGCAGTGGGTGCGGAGGCCAGGGCCCGCTCGCTGCAGCCGCTCCGCGTACTCCTCCAGGGCGTGGCAGGCTCCCTCCCGCAGCCGGTAGGGCAGCTCGTAGCCAGGCAGCCCAGCCACCCACTGACTCAGGGGGTAGCCGCCGGGCTCACTCAACTTCATGTAGCAGCAGCCCACCGAGGCCAGCGCCACCACCTCGGGGCGGGAGAAGTGCCTCAGCAGGGCGACGCTCAGGTCCCCGCACGCATGGAGGCCCGTGAGCAGCAAGCGGGCCCCGCCCCGAGGCAGGGTCTCCAGGGGAAGCAGCAGCTCCTCGCACAGGGACGTAGGCTCTACCCACCTAACCACATGGTGTGGGCAACGGCGAGGGCCGGCGAGGACCACCTGTTTGGGCAGGAAGGAACAAAGGCAGGTGGGAAGTCTGCTGTCCCTGCGCCACCTCGGGTCACCAGAAGGGACGTGTCCTCTGCTTTCCGTCCCGAGGAGGGAGAAAAGCTGAGGAATGAGACAACTGGGCCTGGAATCGGGAGACGGGCTGAACTCCGGGCCCCTCGTAGGGAAGCGCAAACTTCCTCCCCGAGTCCTGGTGCCCTCCTCCCTCAGGAGCCTGGTACCTGACCGGCCCCCGGCAGACGGTGTGGAAGACACAGTGTGGAAAGCACTTGGTAACCCGAAAGGCCCTTTAGATCTGAGGCGGCTCTGGCTAAAGCGGGCCCTCAGGCAAGGGGCAGCAGGATTAGAAACGACACCATCACAACCCGGGAAACTGAAAAGAGCGGGTCCAATCTCGGAGCCCCGTCCAGCCGGCTGCAGGGAAAGCGGGCGTACTTGCGGGCGCCTCTTCTCCCCTTTCTCCAGAGCCTGCAGGAGCTCCTGGTCCAGGCGCTGGGCTCTCTCCACCAGTCTCGGGTCCCCTTCGATGCTCTTCACCATCAGCCCCAGCCCCAGGGACATGAATCGGGAGAGATGACCCTGCAGTCACGACAGTGAGGATGGGACAGCCCTGCTCAGGGCTCCCTCCACTGCCAGCCTCCCTCGCAGGGCCCAGGCCCCCAGAAGGCTTTTCTGGCCTGCTGACTCCACCCTTCCCCAGCACCTTGCCTGGGGCCTGAGGCCTCACAACCTGCCTCCAGCCCTCTGCCCCACAGCTCAAGAAGGGAGACGCCAAACCCCAAAACCCAGAATATTAGGGATCTGCCTCACCTGGCCTGAACCTATATCCACAACCTGGGTGCAGCCTGTGAGGTCACTCAGCTTCTTCACCAGCTACAAGAAGAGGGAACACAGTTCTCCAGCCGCTGGTTGTCAGCTCCCGGAGCGAACCCCCACGATGAGGGCTGCAGGAGCTGCAGGTGACCAAGGAGATGGCAAGGGGGACGGGACGGAAGAGATGGGAGAGGCGGAGGCCAGGAAGGGGGGTGCTGACCCCAAGCTCAGGCTCCACTCCTTGCTCCTCTCAGCACGAGCAAGCAGAGAAGCTCCCGCTGGGAAGCCTGGAGCAGACGGTGGAGGTGGAAAATGGGAAGACGACAGTGATTCGGACGCAGCCGCCCAGCAACCCATCAAAAGAGCGAACGCGTAACCCAAATGCAGCACCGAGGCAGGATTATGGTGCGCCGGCCGGGGGGGGGGGGGCGGTCCTGCCGGTGACACGAGGCGCCCACGACCTGGTAACCCACCCCAACACCAGCCGTCTCACCTCTCCCAGCCTCCGGATCTCGTGCTGCTTCTTGGGCTTGACGTGTTTCCGGAACGGAGCTGTCAGGCGGGAGCTCTGGCTGGGGTTCTCCAGGAACTCGGAGGGCGTCTGAACCCCAGGTGTCCGGGTAAAGGCCAGGGCACAGGCTGTGGCCTTCAGGGCCAGTAGGGACAGTGGCCACACCGCCCTGTACCTGGGACAGGCCGGCCCGGGGCCCCGGTGAACAGCGCCATCACAGCCTGACCACGCCAGTCTGCGGCCCAGGAAGCCCCCCGGCCCGGGGCCCCTCCGGCCCATACCTGACCACTTCCCCTTCCCCGGGCAGCCCCAGCAGCTGTGTGGCCAGCTGTGGCGGGTTCAGCCCATCCAGCGCTTCCTGCCATGAGCCCGGGAGTGTGCCCCACAGGTTGTCCGTGAAGAATTCCTGCAGGGGAGGGGGAGAAGCAGTCTGGCCACTGCCCTCCCCACTCCTCCCGGCCCCTCTGGACCAGGGCCGCTGGCTGCAGCCAGCAGGTGCCCCTCCCCGTCCTGGTCACTGCTCCCGCCAGGGCGGCAGTCTGGACACAGCTGTCCTTGCTGCACTTGCCCTGCGTGCCGGGGGCAGCGCGTCCACCTCCGCGTGCCTGACGGCACAGTGACCGGCCTGTGGTGTCAGCACGCTGCCACGTAACACCCATTATATGCCCCGGACTCTATGCACGCCGTACATGGCGTGTGACAGAATGCGTTTTCGATCAGTAATGATCGCGCCTCAGATACGCCTCACTGGCTGCCATACGGCCACTGCGCAAAGTCACAGAACGCGGTCTCATCCCCACATCTGTTCCCCACCCACTCTGGGGTTCTGCTCACCACCAGGCTCCAGTCTAGGCTCAGAGGACACAAGGAACCAGACAAAGTTCTCGTTCTCAGCTGACATAAAAAAGATAACCTCAGGTAGCATCAAATGCCACACAGCACGCCCTCTAGAGAGGGCCCCAGGGACGACTCGCCTGAGGAGCTGGCACGAGAGCTGAGACAGGAATGACCAAGGAGCAACAGCAGATGAGAAAGGCCGGCAGAAGTTGCGGGAAGGAGAGGGATGCGGGGGTCAAAGAGAGCAACTGCCAGTTATAAAATAAACGGATCACAGAGATGGGACGTACAGCAGGCTCACTATAGCTAATAACACTATTGCCGAAGGTAGACCTTAAAAGTTCTCATGCAAAAAGAGTGCGCGATTGGGGGGGGGGGGTCTGGGTGGCTCAGTCAGTGAATCATCTGCCTTCGGCTCATGATCCCAGGGTCCTGGGATCTAGCCGTGCATCGGGCTCCCTGCTCAGCAGGGAGTCTGCTTCTTCCCTGTGCTCTCTCCCTCTCTCACACAAATAAAATCTTTAAAAAAAAATTTCGGGTAATAGCAAACACTTATAAAAGACTTTAATACGCCAGGCTCTGTCCCAAACATTTTCCCTGTGTTAACGGATTTAATCTTCAGACGAATCTAGGAGGTAAGTACTTGCTTACGTAAGGAGACTGACACATAGCAATTTGGTAACTTGTCCAGGAAAAGCTAGTTAAGAAACAAAGCTGGGATCGGAAACCAACTCGACTCTAGTTCTTGCTCCTAACCACTCTGTGCTACTGCCTTCCGTGGAGGGAAACACTCCAGGCACACGGGTAAACGCAAATGCCCAGGTGCCTGCCATGTGTGTGGAACAGAAATCAGGCCAGTTTCGGTGTGGAGAATGAATGTGGGAGAACCATAATGGCCATCAAGAGGCAGCAAGGGACGGCCTGGGCAGCGCGTTCTAAGTGACAGTGAGGAGTTAAGATTTCATTGAAGCACCAAGGAAGCAAGACAGTGTCTGCATCAGATTTTTTTTTTCTTTCCTTAAGATTTTACTCATTTATTTGACAGAGATCACAAGCAGGCAGAGAGGCACGCAGGGAGAGAGGAGGAAGCAGGCTCCCTACTGAGCAGAGAGCCCGACGCGGCCTTGATCCCACAACTCTGAGATCATGACCTGAGCGGAAGGCAGAGGCTTTAACCCTCTGAGCCACCCAGGCGCCCAGATCTGTGTTTGTTTCTTTCTTTCTTTTCTTTTCTTTCTTTCTTTCTCTCTCTCTCTCTCTCTCTTTCTCTCTTTCTCTCTCTCTCTTTCTTTCATTCATTCATTTAAAGATTTTATTTATTTATTTGACAGAGAGAAACACAGTGAGAGAGGGAACACAGCAAGGAGAGTGAGAGAGGGAGAAGCAGGCTTCCTGCCGAGCAGAAAGCCCGATGTGGGACCAGATCCCAGGTCTCCAGGATCATGACCTGAGCCGAAGGCAGTCGCTTAACCAACTGAGCCACCCAGGCGCCCCCAGATCTGTGTTTTAAAGAGATCAATCAGGCTGCTCTGTGAAGTGGTTACAGAGAAGCAGACACAGAGATCAGTCAGGAAGTGGTCAGGAGGGAGAGGATGGTGGCTTGGGGGCGGGCGGTAGCAATGGAGATGGAAACAAAGGGGTGAATTTGGTATTTATGCAGCAGGTCAAGTGAGGGAAGACCCCGAGTGCACGTCAATGAAGGAGAGAGCTGAATCAAGGATGCTTCTGGCTTTGGGAGCTGAACGAGTGTGGGACTCCTGGTGCCATTCATACATCACCTCGTTTATTCCTCCCCAGGCGCCTTCAGACAAGGCTATCACAGCTGAGAAACCCGGGCTCGGTTTCTTTGAACGCCTAAGGCTTGAGCCAGCCGAGGCAGTAAGCCAGCATGACTCCAAAGCTCTAACAGTCCACGACACTGCTGAGCCGGGGTTTTAGCCAAGGCCTGGGAGAACTCTGGAACGCCTCGCACGTTCTCAGGAGAGCTCATCGTGGCCGCGGCGCGGCTCCATCGTCCACGCGTTTGATTTTGGACTTGGGAGGGTGAGAGGCATCACCCGGGGTTGGGAATATTAACACGTCCGTCAGCTGAAAAGCAAGGGCGGGCGGGGGGGGGGGGGTGAGACGGCCCCTTTCTTGCCCAGACGCGCAGAAGAGAGCGCAGAGGCCACCTCCCCGGATCCTCCGCCTGCCATGCCCACCCGCCCACACCCCCGAGGGCTCACGATGATGTAGGCGTCCAGGATGGAGCGGTAGAGCGCCAGCACGCGGGTGAGGTTCACAGCCAGCTGCCTCCTCTGCTCCAGAGAGAGGCCGCGCGCCGAGACGCCCGGCATCGCGGGGGGCAGCCGGGGGCGTCGGCCGCGAGAGCGCGCTGCGCGAGGACCGGGCCACGGCCAGCCCCACGCGGGGGCCCCTCGGCTCCCGCAACCCCGACGCCCCTTTCCCAGAGGGGCCGCTGGGGCGGAAGACCAGACGCGTCCCCGGACGTCACAACTCGCGACGCGGCGCAGGGGCGCACACGTGAGCGGGGCGGGGCGCGCCGCATGACGTCACAGAGGCGTGCCGCGGCGCCCAGGCCCGCCCCTCCCCGCGCAGTGCCCTCCTCCCCCGGAAGTGAGGCCGGTCTCGCGAGCGGCGTTTCTCGCGGGACGCGGCCTCCGCCACCTTCGAGTTGTACCTCCACGGGGCTAGAGGGGCCGGGGAGCGCATCCCGCCCCCGCCGCCCCCCACGCCGCCGCCGCCGCCGCCGCCGCTGCCGCTGCTCACGCACTCGGAGTCCCTGGCCTCGCTCCCGGAGGCAGGGGCGCTGCGGGCGCGCGCACGCCGGCCCCCGGCGCGGTCCAATCCGCGCGCCTGCCGGCCCGGGCCTCGCCGGCGCGCGCCGACTTCCGCCTCCGGCTTCGGGCGCTTCCGCTCTTAGCGGGGCCCGCTGCGAGGTAGGTGAGGACGCGAGGGGCGCTCGCCGCGGCGGGACCCTCCCCCCAGGCGTGCTCGCCGACGTAGCGGCCCCAGCTGCGGTTCCCCGGCGGCTCGCTGTTGTCAGAGGGCCCGTCTCGGGAGCAGGGCTGGGGGGCGATGCGTGCGGAGGGCCCCCCCGGAGCCGAGGGAGCCGCGCGGGGGGTGCGGGGCAATCCAGAGGCCCCGGGGCCGGCCCCCCACTGCTGGCGAGCACACTTAGACCTCCCCGCCGCGAGCTCCCCTGTTCTGGCTCGCCAGGCTCGGAGTTGGCGCTGGTTGGCCTGACAGCCCCCCCAGTTTCCGATGAGACTGAGCTCGGCCGAGGGCAGGTGACCTCCGTGCATCCCTGCAGCTGGTGAATTGTGGGGCCGCGCCAGAGTCCAGGCTTCCGGCTCGGACAGTGCTCCTCCTGTCATTCCACATTACCCATTCAGTCCCACTCAGGGCGGTCGCTCGATGGCTTTCCAGCCTTAAGACCCCGCCCCCATGGGTCTTACTGCTTCCCAGGCCTGCCGGCTGGGTTACCAGGATCACTCTCTTCCCCAGGGTGTGCTCCAGACCTCCAGATGCCGGCCTGTGGGGTTCAGCAGAGGATGAGTCCTCTGTCCTCCTGTCATCAGTAAGCCATTCTTCCCACCTGCTCTCTCACCATCCACTGTTCTCATGTCTACCTTACTCCTCAATCTGGATTTTGGTGAACCTCCCCCCAAAAAAGCATTTGAGGGGAATGCCAAGCACCGTAGATTTGTCAGGAAGCGACGGCTCTTGGAACGCAAGGGCTTTCTGAATAAGAACCAGCCCCCGAGCAAGGCGCCTAAGCTGCACTCAGAACCTCCAAAGAAAGGGGACACTTCTGGCGTGGATGGCACTTGGAAGGTCGCTCCCCTTCCAAAAAAGAAGACTGTTGCATGCAGCAGTGGGCCAGAGCAGTCCCTGGACAAGAAGGCTGCAGTGCCGTGGCTGACCCCAGCCCCTGCACCAAAGGCCGGGGCTGCAGTGGCGAAGGTGGATCTGCTGGGGGAGTTCCAGAGTGCCCTCCCAAAGATTAGGAATCACCCAGCTCGACCCCACAAGAAGGGCCCCCAGAAGAACCCTACTCAGAACAATGCCCCACAGAGCACCCAATCTCATTCAGACAGTAAATGTTCCGGAGCATCTCAGAAGATGCCAAGGAAGATGGTGGCCATTGACTGTGAGATGGTGGGCACGGGACCCAAGGGGCACGTCAGTTCCCTGGCCCGATGTAGCATTGTCAGCTACCACGGAGACGTGCTTTATGATGAGTACATCCTTCCCCCCTGCCACATTGTGGACTACCGGACCAGATGGAGTGGCATCCGGAAGCAGCACATGGTGAATGCTACGCCGTTCAAGGTCGCGCGGGGGCAGGTGAGAGCTGTGGGGTACGCTGGAGGCAGCAAGATGCAGGTCATGCCTCAGCAAGTGAGGTCACCCTGGGAAGGCTCCAAAGGATCACGGAGGAGGAACGGGGTGGGAGGGCTGCCAGGTGAAGGGGGCTTCTTGCTGGGGTAAGGTGGGCTGAGAGTCCAGGAAGTTCCAGTTAGCTTCTGTGGTGAACTGCGTTAGCTGAGATCTACCTGGGAATCCACACAGAAATAACAGCTGCGGAGGAGCAGAGCAGCAGGTGTGAAGGGCGAGGGGAGAGGGCTGCCTTTGGGAGGCCTTGGAGCTGGAGTGTGGGGTTGAGCACGGAGAGCGGGAGGAGAAGGGGAGAGCAAGCGCGGCAAGCACGGGACGCAGGGTGCTGTGTATACCTGGGACAGGTAGCCTGCAGCGGAGGGGATAAAAGACGCGGGGCTGGCGTGTTCAGGCTCTCACCTCCCTCGGTGAGCACACCTCCTTGTGGTGGCCCCATGCTGGACGCGGGACACTGGAGCACCCCGGAGGTGCCGGGAGGAGGTGGAGAGGACGCCGGCTGGTCTTGGGAGGCCGCCAGGGGGCGCCCACGGTCCGCGTCTGTATCTTCTACGCCACATTTTTCATCTTCTGTGGACGTTCTTTGTTCCACTGATTCTGTTGACCTCCTGACAGTTGGAGGAGCCTCGTCGAGTGAAGGGGCTGGATTTTGGAAAGAATTCGAGGGGAAGGGCTGCAGATTGTGGGCACTGGGCACCGCCGAGCGGGGCTGGAGAGAGGCAGGAAGTGAGATGGGTCTCAGATCTCACTCTGCTCCGTGGGGAAGGTGTTGGTGGCTGAGAAATGGCGGTTGCGGTCGGGAGCCCCCGAGGAGCTAGTTGATTGGACCGCGTCGGGTTTCATTCTAAAGCTCTTCCCCAGTGCCCACGCCGGGCTGTGAGGCTAGGGGGACTTCTGGCCCTTTGCAGGGGCTCCTGCACGCGGGTGCCCCATTATAGGACTCCTGCTTTTCACAACCTGTCGGGAGCCCGTTTGGGGAATGGCCTTCAGAGTTCACGGCATGTTCTTTGGTTGTCCCTTCGCTTTAAGATCCTGAAGTGGTGAGAGGTTACTGCTTCTTCTCAAGACTAGGACGAATAAAGTTCCCAAACGGCTGGTGAATGAGTGGGGTGGGTGAGTAGAGCAGTGGGGCTGACTTTCTGGGCTGCCTGAGCGCGCCCTGCTGCAGCCTGAGTCTACAAGTAATTCCTAAGCTTTTGTAGCTTGTAGGGCCTTCCAGAATCTGGTAGAAACCATAGACCCCCCCTCCCCCCAAAAAAGCCCCACATACCTAACTATTTGTGTATGACGTGGGACTTCTGTTTCCTCCCTGGAGCCTGTCATTGACGGCATTTTCCAAGTCTCGATTCTCGAGCACGTGGGAATGCTAGTGGAGCGTAGCGAGCCACAGCTGAACTGGGTAGGTCGCGAGCGTCTCGCGTGGCTGATTTGGGACGGATGCGAATTAATGTGCCATCGGGGTGGAAACTAATGTCTTATTAATTAAGATAAGGAGGCGCCAGTAAGGCCAAACCCGGTTCACAGGACGAGGCGGGTGAGCACGTGGTGACGAGAGTCTGGAAGGACCAATGGCCACGGTGGACCTTTGGGGTGCAGGGCTCTCCCACCTTCGCCACCTGCTCACCAGCACGTCCCCGCTCCTCTTTCAGATCCTGAAGATCCTCGCAGGGAAGGTGGTGGTGGGTCACGCCATCCACAACGACTTCAAAGCCCTTCAGTACTTTCACCCCAAGTCCCTCACCCGCGACACCTCCCACATCCCCCCCCTCAACAGGAAGGCCAACTGCCCGGAGGGCGCCGCCGTGTCCCTCAAGACTCTCACCAAGAAGCTTCTGAACCGGGACATCCAGGTAGCGACGGCCCCGATGCTGCCAGGCCTCCGGCTCAGACAGGGGGCGGGGGTGGGAGCCCTCCCTGCGGCCTCGCTGCGGACTCTGGACCTGGGCGCAGGCGGCTGCCGTGATGGGAAGAGCTCGGCACGAAGTGGCCCAGGGGTCCACCTGCACGTGTGGGCTCCTGCCCTTCGCCTTGCAGAGTGGCGGGGGGCTGGGGGCTTGGGAGAGGGAACGGTTTTCAGGCGCATGCAGAGCCCTGGCTGGGGAAAGGAGAAGGCACGTCGTGGTGCTCTGAGAGCCCAAAGAAGGGGCGCCTGGGCCTCTTGGGACGCGCTTGCAGCGGGAGAAGGGCGGCCTGCTGGCAGGAGGGCAGACTCATGTCGTGTAGAGAGCAGTTGCGGACGTGTGGGAGGTGCCAGACTGGGAGGCCTACTGTGATCTGGAACACTGTGCTTGCGGAGCGAAGAGGGGTGTGGCATCCGTACAGCCCACGGAAAGGCCCAGGGTGGACAGGAGCACGGGAGTCAAGCCCACCGAGGCCGTAGCTCTGCAGGCAGGGACTCGGCGGTGGCGGGAGCACGTCGGGAGGCCGGGGGAGCCGGTCGGGAAGGAAAGGAATAGTCTCTCGTGGCTTCACCCTCTTCTCCCCCTCTTGCATTCAGGTCGGGAAGAGCGGACACTCCTCCGTGGAGGACGCGCAGGCCACCATGGAGCTGTACAAGTTGGTGGAAGTCGAGTGGGAGCAGCACCTGGCCCAGAATCCCCCGAAAGACTAGCCGCAGCGGGGCCACCGCCCCCTGGCTCTGCCTGCCCCTGAGCTCGGCGGGGAGGGAGGCAGACGCCCCTCCCCGGGGTTAATAGTCACTGAGATTCCACCTCAGGCATCGTGTCGTGTGTCTGGTTCAGTATTCCGAGGAAGGAGGAAGCCTCCGCGTCCGGAGCAGCCCAGCGCTGCTCACGCCTTCCGTGGTGCTAAGCGCGGGTCCCAGGGTGCTGGCCTCCAGCGGGCCTTGGACCCCCACGGGCCAGGGCACCCTGCGACGTGCCGTCTCCCCAGCTGCCTTATCACCGGGAGGCCACGGGTCCCATCTTATGCCTTTTGTTCTCAAGTGATTAGCATCACTCTTTCCCTCTCAGAAGTACCCTGGTGGTGGTGACAGCCAGTCCCAGACTTAGCTCTCAGCTCAGTCTCCTGTTGCCTGTCCTTCCCACCCTGACCTCCAGAGGCTCCGTCCCTGGGCGGGTCCAGCTCTGCCTCGGGTTACAAGGCAGGAGAGGTTAAGAGTGGGACTTGGGAATCAACTTTTTTGATTTAGGAAAGCAGTGTCTTTCCTGAAGTCACAGAATTTATTTGACTTAGGTCTCCCTCAGTAGGTTAAGAAGGAACTTAAACTGTTTTCATGGTTTTTAGTCTTACCTCTAAAGACTCAAATCGTTCCCTCGATGAGTTTTTATAACGGGAAAACAACCGTGTGCTGCGGCCGCTGCTGTTGTTGGAGCTTTACATTAAAAAGCTTTGTCACGAGGAGGGGTGCCTGGCTGCCTCGGGTCCAGCACGCGACTCTTCATCTCGGGAGTTGTGAGTTCAAGCCCCACGTTGGACGCGGAGCTTACCTGGGGAACAGAAGAATCTTGTCACGAGGTCTTACGGGGCTGTGACTGTGCCCGGGGTTCCTGGGCCTTTGCGTGTAGCCCACGTGCTCTGCTCCCTCACCCGTCCCCGCCGCAGACCAAGCGCACCTATGGTGACGCCCCACACCTCACAGACACCTTCCCGCGGAGGGGACGTGACCAGAGGCGTGATTCAGAGCGGGCCTGCAGGAGGGACGGGTGAGGGAGGGAAGGGTGCTTGGTGACGCCAGCTCTCCCTCGGTGGCACACGCCCTCACCTTGGGAAGGTGAGTCACAGGTCTGACCTTGTGTCTGGGATCGCTGTGTCTTGAGAGGACGCGGCCTCAGTGTCGGCTCCGGGACTTGGGCCCCCTTGAGCAGCTGGTTCGGCTCCAGGGGCGGCATTCCCGTCACGGTGGCCAGGAGCAGGGACTTTCCTGCGGGCACACCGGGCCCCTGCCGTGGCCCTATTATCCTGTCCCCGCCGCGGGGGCTGCTTGCACGAGCGGCCGCGGGGCCCTAAGCAAGTTGGTTCCTGCCCAGCCCGACGTAAGGAATGTCTGTGACACTTCCAAGAGGTGCCAGGCGTCCTCACACATCTCTTGTCACGAGGTCTTACGGGGCTGTGACTGTGCCCGGGGTTCCCGGGAATAGTCGCGGAGGGCCCCACCCAAAACGCAATACATGCAAAAGCAAGTCAGAGTTAACTTGTAATCAGTAAACTGCGGGATACTGGGAAAACCTCCTTCGAGGTCAGCTTCCAGGTCAGCTTTGAGGGTGCGGCCGGCGTTGCGCGCGTCCTGGTAAATAGCCAGCTACCAGCGGCTCTGAAGGCCTCCTTTACCCAGCCCCCCACGCCCGCATCCCGCATCCCGAGAGGCACCTGGTCTTTGTGCAGGGCCGGCTCGCCAGGAAGGACCTGGGGACCTAGAGGACTTCGCAGCCATTTCATGACTGTATCCTGTCATCACAGTTGCTGGTCAGGGCCCTCGCTACTCAAGTCCCCTTCTTCTCTGCCTCTCTGTCCCCGGGTCCTGGCTTCCTCCAAGAGTGGCCGGCCTCCTTGCAGATTGCCACCTGAATCCCAATCAGTGCCCCCCCCCCCAAGACACAGGCTCTCCTGATGATACTCTTCTCCCAGCAGAGGCGGGCAGTGTGATTCAGAGGCCCCTTGTGGGTGATGTCAGGGAAGGGCAAGGCCCAGGAGAGCTGCATCCCGCCAGAGGCCATCAGTGTTATGAAACCTCACTGAA
The DNA here is from genome assembly GCA_004023965.1 of Spilogale gracilis. Taxonomy (NCBI): domain Eukaryota; kingdom Metazoa; phylum Chordata; class Mammalia; order Carnivora; family Mephitidae; genus Spilogale; species Spilogale gracilis. The sequence goes on along the minus strand of PITA01014221.1, from coordinate 34,669 downwards.
TACAGTGCTGCTCAGTGGGAAGGGGTGGGTGGGTGTAGAAGTTTGGGGGGGCTGATAGCCACAGCAGCCTGCAGGGAGGAGTCCTTTGATTCCTGGTTTAACAGACGATCACAGCTGACAATAGCAAAGCTCAACAGTGCTGTAATTAGGAACTTGCCCTAAGGCCCAGGAGCCCAAGTCCAAGTTTAGAGAGACAAATACCCACGTAAGAATCTGCCAGGTGCACCAGCAAGCGTCGCCTGCAGTGTGCGTGCGGCTCCCAGAGCGCTTCAGTGTCCCCATGCCGCCCAGCACCCGCGGCCTGAGAGCAGGTGGCCTCGTCCCCACAGTGGGAGTTGAATTCTGCCACCTACTAAATGTGGCGTCAAGGGTTCCAACCTTAAAACCCTGGGACTCAGGGCGCCTGCATGGCTCAGTTGGTTAAGCGGCTGACTCTTGATTTCCAGTTGGGCCCTGGGCTCCGGGTTGTGAGTTCAACCCCATGTTGGGCTCCACGCTGGGCATGGAGCCTACTTAAAAAAAAAAAGAAAAAAATTCTGGGGTTCTTCTATTTTTTTTCCCCCTGGGGCTCTTTTCTACTCTCAATGTTAACAGCTGCTGTCAATAACAATGGGCTCCGTGGGTCAGGCACGGTGCTCGGTGCTCAGTCTTCTGAGTGCTGGTGCTTGGTCCTCTGGGTGCTTGTACCGTTCTCGCTGAGTTGGGTGCTGGTATTCTCACATGGCAGCTGGAGAAGCCTAGGTTGACCAAAGATAGGAAATCTTGCCCAGCCCTGTAGCCGCTGCGCGGGTGGGAAGCCTCTGGTCTTCACCGTGGCCCTGCTCTGCTGTGGAGCCAGCCCCGCGGCCTCTGAGGAGACTGGGAACCCTGCTCAGACTCTGCCGACGCACCTGGGGTCTTGGTCCGCGGCCGCTCGCTGTCTGACAAGGGAAAGCCATGAACACTGGAGGGCGCCGCGGCCAGTGCTGTCCAGGACCGCGTGGGGTAGACAGCAGGGGCCGTGGGGCCCGTTCACACTGTAGCGAGGTCATGCTGGCTGCCCAGTGGGACCTGGATTGGAGAAGGGCCAGGAGACGGGCTTTGAGTAATTCCGATGAGCAGTGATGGGGGGCTGGATCAGTGAAGTGCGAGGACGCCTGTGAGCATCCCGGAGGAGGGAGAATCCCCAAGACCCAGGGATCGGGGCAGGAAGATGAAAGACGCTCTTGATTACTCCTGACCTGCGGGGAACCGACGGGTGTCATTCACCAACATGGAGAGCGACGGGCAGAGGAAGGGGTTCCGAGGGAGCTGACTTGCGTGGGCCCTGCAGGTGAGAGACCTGGGCTGGCGGCCCAGGGACCGCAGGGCAGCTGTGGGGGAGCCTCGGACGGGGAGGAGGGCTTCCTGCAGGAAGGTGTAAACGGGGGCGCACAAGGGCAAGACCAGAGGCTTGGGAACGCCCTTACAAGCCTGGAGGGAGGCCTGAGGAGGCTGCCAGGGGCCCGAGGGCCACAGAAGAGTGTCTCCAGGAAGAAGCCACAGGAACCGAGGCCACAGAGAGGACGGGGAAGATGAGGGCCGGGGAAAGGGTCTGGGTCTTGTATGAATTGGGTACTACAGGGGATCCCGGGGGACTGGGGGGGATGAGCTGAACCTTGGCCCTCAACAGGGGCTTCCTGCTCAGCACGAAGCCTACTTCTCCCTCTGCCTCAGCCCTCCTCTTCTCATGTGCGTGTGCACACACTCACGCTCTCTCAAATAAGTAAATCTTGAAAAGAAAAAAAGAAAAGCAAGGATACTAATGAAAGACAATCAGTTATTTCTTTCAGCCTAATAAGCACTGATTTTGCTGGTTTCTGTTGTTCGGGGAACGAGTACCGAGCACCGGCCTTTGCCAGACAGCGTCGTGTGGGTGGCACAGTCCACGTGGGCTTCCTGGCAGTGGGGGCTGATGAGTGCCGTGAAGGACAATGAGGCAGCGGATGTCCGTGGGCGCAGGATAGTAGGTGGGCTGTTGAGAGAAGACCTCTCTGAGGACCGGACGTCTGAGCAGAGGCCTGAAAAAAGTGAGGGAACCCATCATGTAAACATCTGGGGAAGAACATTCCAGAAAAGATGAGAAGTGCAAGGGCCCTGAGGCAGGCGTACACTTGGCGTGTTCAGGAGCAGCAAAGCCAGTGCTGCTGGAGCAGAGGCAGCCAAGGAGAGAGGGGTAGGAATGGGTCAGTCAGTGAGCAGGGGACAGGGAAGCAGAAACCGCAGAGCCTTTAGACTGTTGTAAGGACTTGGCTTCTATCTGCACAAAACGGGAGCCAACCCCCTGGGCTGCTGGGAAGGAAGGGAATGGGGACAGAATCACAGGGCTCGTGCTCTGTCTAAGCAAGAGACGCCGGGAGCCTGGGCAGTGGAAGTGGTAAGTGGCTAACTTGGGACAGATTAGCTTCCCACACGTGGACGGTCTTCGGTGGGGCTGGTCCTGAGCAACACGTGGATGGTCTTCGGTGGGGCTGGTCCTGAGCAAGCGTGTATTTTATTGCTTTTCATTCCTTTTCTTCAGTAAGCTCTACAACCAACATGGGGCTCGAACTCATGACCGCAAGATCGAGTCTGATGCTCCTCCAGCTGAGCCCGGCCAGGCGCCCCGGAACCAGCGTCTAAACCCACACTGACATTTTGGCCTTTGAACTCCCATCAGCGCTCTGTGCACAGGGCCCGCCCACCACGGAGCTCAGCAGGGAGCGCTTGCACCCTCGGGGGTCAGCATCCAATGTGGTCAGCCGTGGGGGTTCGCCGCTGCCCCTGGGACAGATCCAGCCATAACTGCGAGAGAACTTCCAGGCAGTGATGAAATGGGTAAGGGCCATCTCCTGGTGTGAGGAGCCGGGCTCCCCCAGGGCCCTGGCTCACTCAGCGCCCCCCCACCAGCCTTCGGAGCCCCCGCTCAGACTGTCCCCCCTCCCGCCCCCACCACTTGGCTGGGCGGAACCGCAGGCTTGCAGGCTTTGCGAGCATTAATAGGTCTGCGGTCTAGCCTCGCTCAGGGCCCCAGCCAACTCTGGGCTTTCCTTGGAAGGGTGTGTGTGGCCCCTCAGATGCTGAGAGAGGTGGGGGTGGGGGGAGAGGCGGGGAGAGAGGAGACAGTTTTAAGAATTTGCCACGGAGGGGCGCCTGGGTGGCTCAGTTGTGAAGCAGCTGCCTGGGCTCAGGTCATGGTCCCAGAGTCTGGATCTCGAGCCGCATCCGGCTCCCTGCTCGGCAGGAAGCCTGCTTCTCCCTCTCTCACTCCCCCTGCTTGTGTTCCCTCTCTGGCTGTGTTTCTCTCTGTCAAATAAATACATAGAATCTTAAAGAAAGAAAGAAGAATTTCGTATGGAAAGGCAAACACCTTAATCGTCTTCCCGGCTCTGCCGAATTCCGTCCTGCTGCGTTGACGAGCAAAGCTTTGGGATCGGTCGGACTGGAGATGGCGCAGGGACGGTGCGGACGCCTCTCTCGGCCGAGCCGGTGCCTGGCCCCTCTGTCAGAGCTCAGAGCAGCTCCGGGAGACTCCCTTGTCAGGGCAGCTTCCCCAAAGGAAGGGCGGTCTGGTCGGTCATCCCCTTCTAACCTATGGAATCCTGTTTCGTTGTTTCTTTGGAAAGAGTGCATGAGACAGATCCAGCCATAACCAAAGGAGGAAGAAGGGGGACTGCCCCCGGAGCCCAGAAGGGAGATGGAGCCCACGCCCAGGACCCAGAGGGAGAAAGAGGCCAATATCCAGCCTGGTAGCTCAAAGCCAGGGCTGGGGCTCTGGGCTGGGCTAGGAGAGTGGGATGATGTGCGAGGCTTTCCTGGAGGGCGAGCTGGGGGGCTGCCGAAGGAGCAAAGGGGCCTTTGGAGAAAGGGCTGAGTGTTGTGGTGGCGTCCTCCTAGGCTCGGACTGGCCCTCCTCCGTGCACACCCTCCAACCACTGCCTCCTCCCAGCTTGGGCGTTGGCTCCCTGGGGCTCTTGGAGGCCTAATCCCAGGGGGTCCAAAGAGGGGATTGGGCCCGCAGAGACCACAATACCCACAAGCAGCAAGAAAGGCCTGCGAGTGTCTGGGCCCAGGCCGGCTCTCTCTCCGGGCCAGTTCCTGCGAGCTGGACGGGAAGACAGGCCCACGGAAAGTCCAGATCATCTGGAGACCCGGAAAACTGTCCCAGAGCTCTGGGGTTTAGGAGGTCGCAACGCTGGCTGGCTCCTTTGATCCCCAGGGACATGTCCCTGCGAGTCCCCAAGTGCCAAAATCCCCCCTTGGACGTGTTCCCCGGGTTGGTGGGGGAGACACAGGGGAGGGCTTTCATCAGGGCAGCCTGGCTGAACTTCTTAGGCACTAGCCCAGTGCCCCCTGGGAATCTGGGCAGACTGGGGGCCCCTGGTGGGTGGGGCGGGCCAGGGGGTCATGGGCAGGGGGAGGCTGGACGGAGACTGCTCAGTCTCTCTTTGACAGCTAACATTTTCCAGAGCTGGCGCCTGCAGGAGAAAGGAAATCAGAGCTTCCCACCTCACACATCTTTTTCCCATTCTGTTCATGCTGCCCAGGGAAAGCCATTAGGGCTAGGTCAGCCTGGGGCCTCCCCCACCGCCCGTCTCTCTAGCCAGCTCCAAGGAGGGGCAGAGATAGGGGGGTCACTGGGAGGACAAGGCTCTAGCCTACAGAGGGGCTGGACTCTGGATTCTTGTACCTTTCTTTAAAAAAAAAAAAGATTTTATTTATTTGACAGAGAGAGATCACAAGTAGGCAGAGAGAGAGAGAGAGGAGGAGGAAGCAGGCTCCCTGCTGAGCAGAGAGCCCCATGCGGGCCTGGATCCCAGGACCCTGAGACCATGACCTGAGCCGAAGGCTGGGGCTTAACCCACTGAACCCCCCAGGCGCACTCTTGTATCCTTTCCTAACTCCTTGCCCACTCAAGCCCAAACCCGGGCTTCTGGGGTCCTCCCTCCCTCGGCTCAAGTCCCCTGTGCCCCGTGTTCTGTCTCTAGGGAGTCTGGCTCACTGGCCCTGAGGACGCGAGCCTGGGCCTGGTCTGCAGCAAGAGTGCCCTGGGGTTGGGGGAGTTGGCCTCGCAGGGGCTCTGGCCTCCTCCCTGGAGCCACCAGACGGCTGGGTATCACGGCCTGGAGGCGGGCTGCCCTGGGGGCACGAGGGCCTGGAGGAGGGCTGCACTGGGGGCACGAGGGTCTGGAGGCGGGTTCCTCCCTAAGCTGGCCCCCTTCCTGACACCGAGCCCTCCGCTCCTGCTATCCTGCTTCTGCTCCCAGGGACAGTGCGTCCAGCATCCAGTGCCCTCATTCTACCTCAGCCAGTACCTCAAAGCCCCCGTCTCTTTTCCAGGGACCTTGCCCTTCTCTCCTCCCCCCTGCCCCCCAGAGTCTGCTTCTCTGGCCTGGTGCCCACTCTGCAGGTCAGGCTGAGAGGGAACAGAGCCCTGGGCCAGTGGGCAGCCCTGCAGATTCCCTCCTTCTGCCAGAAACTCCGGATCGCCTCAGTGGGGAGAGGGATTCCTGGACCCCCGGCTCTTCTTCAGTTTCCTCAGGGAGCGGGAGAGGAGGCGTCTGGGAGGTGGCTTGGGTTCCCTAGAATGGTCCTGGGCTAGGTTGCCAACTGTCCCTCTTTTCCACGGCTGGCCACTGTCCCCACGTATCCTGCAGACCCAGGTTTTCAGCCTGCCAAACTTGTCATGGCTCCAGCAGTCCCCCTCCTGCCCTGGGCTGTCAGGGGTTAAGGGACAGGGCAGGGCAGGGGGTGGGAGTGGCAGAGGGGTCTGGCCCTAGTCACTGGCTCATAAAAGCCAAGAGGACTTTAACTGCAGGTTATGGTGCCCCCTGACTTCCCCATCCAGCCATGCTGCCCTGAGGGAGAGCCCTTCAGGAGGGGGAGTGGGGGCCACAGCTGGCCAGGATCAGGGCCAGGCCTGTCCAGCTTCAGATGCCGGTGGTTCTGGCCACACTGGCTCCCCGCGTTCACCTGGGAGTCTCTCTAGAAAGCAGGACAGCAGAGTCGGATGTTGGTGCCGTCCCCACTGCGAGCTGAGGAATTGGGCAGTGGTATGAGTGGGGAAGAGAGGCCCAGCCTCTGCCAGCAGGAAGCACTGGTCAGGGCGCTGGGACACAGGCCGGGGGACAGAGAAGCAAACACCCCGGGGTCAAAGAGCAAAAACAGTGTGCCTTCCCCGGCTGCCCACCCCTCTGCGCTGCCCCTGAAGAAGCCCCAGAGCCGGGGGGGTGCAAGACTCAGTCTGGACACGTCCTCAGCCCGCACCTCCTCTCCTGCCGCGCGGCCCAGCCCCGAGGAGGGGAGCGTTGGCAGCTGGGAACCAGGTAGCAGAGCCAAAAACAACAGAGGAGCCGCCTGGCTCCCCGGGTGCTCCCCGGATGCTCGCCTGGCTGGGATTTCTCTTGGAGCCCGCAGCCCTCCTGCCGCCCGCACCTGCCTGGGGCTGGCCCTGGAGGTCCCCACCATCCCCTCCTTCCCAGTCCTCTGCCCCTCGGGTCACTCAGGATTCTCTGCCCGCCCCTTCCCCGGCCTGGGGGGACTCTGCCCGCTTTCCAGGTCTCGGACCCCTCTCTCAGCTGCCAGGAGCCCTCATTCCCTGTAACAGCAATCTGATGTGGGGAGAAAAGGGCTGGGTCCCTGAGCCCAGGCATACAGACAAGAATGGCACAGTCACTTCTGTAGAGGGTCGGACCGGAGCAGGGGCACGTTGCTTGAGTTCAAGCTGTGCCGTGGGGAAGCCTGATGGCTTGGGGGCCAGGGGACACCACTGTCCTGCCCCAGCCACTGCTAGCTCTTATTCTACTCTTGCCACCCCCCACCCTCCCGCCCCACAGAACCTCGGCTGGCTCTGCTGTCCCTCTGCTGAGTGGCAGAGACCCAGTGTTTAACTTCTCCAGTCTCCCAGCCAGCAGCAGATGTGATAACACTACTCGGGGTGCGGCTCTTCTCCAGTGCTGAGCTTGGCCAGAGAGTCTCCTCGCACCCGCGGGGAGCAGGGGGGCTGTTCATGACTCTCCCACTCTCTCCATCCCCGGCTGGGCAGGTCCTTCCTGCTCCAGCCTTAGCGCAGTGGCAGAGCTGATGGGCAGTGTGTGTATACTGGAGTGGGGGTAGCTCCTCTCCCCCAGCCCCCGACCCCTTGACAGGCACACAGCCGTGCACACTCATGCTTGCACTCCTCCCCCAAGCCAGACTGTGCTGCCCTCCTTTCCTTCAGCTGCAAAGCCAGCCACTTTCCTCTTAGCCTCACTGCCATAGGAACAAAGCCCCAGAAGGTTCCTTGCCTGCCTCTCAGGCCTGTTTCCTCCCCACCCCGCCCCACACTGCCTCTGCTCCCCTGGCTTTTCTCACCAACTCTGCTCCCTTCCCCAGTCTCCAAATCCCTGGGGGAGCCTCCAACAGGAGTATGACCAAGGTTCCTAGAAAGGGAGAATGGTTTGCCCTGGGCTGACCTGTGTCAGGTTTAGTCCTAATGAAAAGGCCAGCGACACTAGGAAATTCCTTCTCATGGATGCTGGCGGGAAATTAAAACCAGTTGTTGTCGACTGAGTGACTGACAGGGGCTAAGCCCCTCCCCGTCGTCCCCCGGCTCCAGGCCTGCTCCCAACCCTAGGCTCCCCCATCCTCCACTGTTAGCCCCCTTTCCCATCCCCCAATCCTCTTGTCCCACCCAGTGTCCCCTAGCCCTTTCCCTACATCTTCCTTAAGCCCCCTCCACTGGCCTGCCCCCAGGTTCCAGTGGGTAACCGGGGCTTCTGCAAGCTGAAACCTACTGCCCAGCACCCTGCTCCAGACCCTCTACCCACCTCCCTCAGCCAGGGCTGGGGTGCAGGGGCTGGAACTCAGGCCCAGAGCTGCTAAACCGCAAGCACTCACATCTGGAAAAAATTCCCCTCCCAGCCCTACTTCCCTTTGTCTTACTTCTGTCTCTTTGGAACTTCTGGCCGCCAGGCCAGTGTGGGGAGTGAGGAAGTGAAGGGAGGGGAGTGGGCGCAGGCCTCCCTGCCCCCATCCCAGGGAGCACCCCCCTTCCAGCCTCCCCAGGATTCTCAGCCAGACCACATCCCCCACCTGCTCCTGTAGGTCTGGCCTCCTGATGACCATCTTTTGGGTGAGGCTCTAACACCCCGAGTCACCAGGCTTGTAGGGGGAGAGGGCCTGTGCTGGCCCTTCTCTTTTGCAGGAGGAAAGATGCCCGCTGAGCAGGGGATGAGCAGGGAGCTGGGCCCTCTTGGCTGGGGGTTCAGAGGGCTGCTGCGGAGAGGAGGTGGGCAGGTTAACCTGGGCGGAGGAGGTGGGGGCAGCGAAGGGGGAGGGAGAGGTGCCAGAGTTCCTGCCTTGCTCCCTCCCCCTGGGCCTCTCCTCATCCCTTTGGCTGGGAGCCTGATTCCACTGTCAGAACCTAATCCCCCTCCCTTTACCTACAGCAGTGAGAGCCAGCCAGTGGGGGAGGAGCACAGGCCTGCTGCAACGCAGCCCCAAAGCACCCCCAGGGACCACCCCCTTCCCTCCACCACCTCTGCTTTTGTCTATCCTTCCTCGAAGAGCCCCGACCTGCTGCCCTCCTACTTCCGGAAGCCCAGGCCACCCCCACCCCCAGAGAAGCCCCTCCCCCACAAACCCTGAACCCCAAAGCCAGGCTGAAGCAGCCAGCTCCCTTCTTTCTGCAAACCCCGCATCCATGGCACCTCCATCCCTCCTGCTCAGGGGCACCTTAGCTGCTTTACTGTTTCTCAACACACAGCATTATTCCGAGATTTCCCTCTTTACAGCCCAGGGGCGCCAGCCTTCTCCAACCTTTGGCGAAGCCTCCAGGCCCTCTGCACGGGCTCTATTGCCCAGTCTCCCTAGCCAAGGCCCTCAGCCCTCTAGACCGGTCCAGGGCTCTAACAAAAAAGGGTTCAGGAGCTCAGTGAGCCTGTCCTCTGCTCCACCCACGGCCACGCTGGCAGGGAGGGGCAGGCGCTGGGACCAGATGTGGGGTTTTTCCTCGCGGCCTCGCAAGCAGCTGGGAGCGCAGCCCTGGGCCCAAAGCCGGAGTGGGGTACGGTGCGGGCAGCGCAGCCGCGTGCACGCCTTGGCCGAGGGCACCTGGGCCGCAGCATCCCCTGAGCGCCCGACCCGTCTCTCTGCTGTTTGCGGGCCCGGGGCCTGGGATCTCCTGGCCAGTCTCCGGGGCTCCCCGCTTGACCCCCAACTGTTTCAGGCTCCTAGCCCATCCCCCAAACGGGTCTCCGCGGGGAGCTGGGCCCTGCCCCCTCCTTTGATCTCCCGCTTCGAAGCCTCGGGCGGGGGCGGCGGCGGCGGCAGCTCTTTCCGCCCGTCGGAAGGCGCGGGATGGTGACACCTGAGACCCCGCTCCACCCCTTCCCGGGGCACCCAGTCTCCCTCCAACCTGGGTGGCAGCGCGGCGCGCCGGGCCCCACGCCTCCGTCCCCGCCTCCCCTCCCTGCCGCCTGTTGCGATCCCCTGGGGGTTCGGGGAGCCGGGCCGCAGAGAAAGCGCCTTAATAAAGAGCTCGTGTCAAGTGATTGGCTGTGACCTCTGCCCTCCCCAGCCTCGCGCCCGGGGCTCCGGCTTAACCCTTCGACGCCCAACTCAGTTAGAGGAAGGAGTCTCCCCGCGCCAGCTTCCCGAGTCCCCCAGGCACTGGGGCAGCCCCGAACCCCGCCGAGGCCGGCGCGGGCAGGGGGCCCTCCCTTCTGCCCCCTCGAGCGGCTCCGGCAGGGGGCGCCCGAGCTCGGGGCGGTCACGCTGGACCCAGTTCAGGCCTCCGTGGAGCGGAGCCCGGCCGCCAGCCTCTTGCCCAGCGCCGGCTCGGAGCGGGGTGCGCCCGCGGCTGGTGTCGCCGGAGGTCCGGCGCCTAGGAGTTGAGAGCACCGAGTCAGGCAGGGGAGGGGCGGGACCGAGCCAGCCGTGACCCTGGGGACTCGAGGCCTGAGTACCGGCGCCCCCTCCTCTGGGCGGAGAGCCCAACCTGAGCGCTCGCCCCGTGTCGCCTCCCCAGCCACTGCCCCAGCCACTGAGCAAGCTGCCTCGCCCCCCTCCATGAGGGACCAGTTCCAAGGGCCGGGGAACCGGGGCTCAGGCCCCCCAGGTGGGGTGGGGGGCGGGGCGGGAGGCGGTGCCATCTCTCTCTCTCTCTCTCTCTCTCTCTCTCTCTCTCTCTCTCTCGCAGGGGCGGGCCGCTCCGGGTATAAAAGCTGCCCGCGCGGGAGCCCCAGCCAGCTCGGGTTGTCCTGCGCCCTGTCCTGTCCTGAGTCGCGAGTCGCACGACCGAGCAGAGGCCACCTCGACATCTCTTTTGACTAAAAGACTCAACCTCCATTGCTCCAACCAAAGCAACTAAGGGGATCGCCCGCCACTCGCGCCTCCATCATGCCCAACTTCTCCGGCAACTGGAAGATCATCCGATCGGAAAACTTTGAGGATTTACTCAAAGTGCTGGGTAAGGAGGTTTCTGAGCTCCTGAGGAGTGGAGAGCGGCGCGGGAGTCCTCGGAGGTGGGCGCAGAGGAAGAAATGGGGCGGGGATCAAGGCGCAGGAGGTGGGGTGTCTGCACCCCAAGGAAGGGGCCGAACGGCTGGGGTGGGGGGCTCCGGCCGGGTCGTTTAGATCCTTTCTCTGGCGGGGACCACCCCCATGCCGGCCACTGCAGTGACCAGCCTGTGAATTAAGTAGAAACCACAAGCATGAGGTCGGTACCTCTGGGGGTGGGGCCGGAGAGCTCCCAGCACTTCAGAAGCTGCAAATCCCACACCCAGGCGGGGGTCCTGGGTCCCTACACCTTACTCAGCGGAGGCCCTCAGAGCCGGTCCAGCCTCTTTGCTCCCACCGGGGCCCCCAGTAGCCCCTGCCCGGGTGGGTGGGGGGTGCAGGTTCCTTACTCCTCTGCCCCTGCTTCACCCACAGGTGATTGGCCACCCGGCTCCCAGGGTTGCTTCTTCCCTCCCCCTTCAGCACTTCCCGCCCTGTGCCCCTACCCTCCATCTGTGCCACAAATATTTTCCTACAGCGGGCAGCTCCTCAGTCGCTCTGGGTAATTATCACTTTCTTAGATTTCAACAAATGGCTCCGTGTGAAACCCCAACCCGCCATCTCCAAAACCCCCAGTTCTCAGCTCCCTTCCTCCCCCAGAGACCTACTGCAGCCCAGCTGGGTGGTTGGTTAAGGGTGGGCAGAACGTTCAACCTACAACAAGTGCCTTTCCCAGCTCTGGGTCCCCTGCGGCAGCGACCGCCGGGGAGGGGCTCTGGGAAGGGAGGGAGGGGAGTTAAGGACCAAGGACCTCAGCAATTGGGAAGCCACCCCT